>JAYJLV010012129.1:0-30179 GCA_036873485.1 Torymus texanus | reverse complement strand
TTTCTCATGTCTGCTGGCGGCCCTACGTGTTTGCTCTGCTGCTGCTGCTGCTGTTGTGGTGGCTGTTGTTGCTGCTGTGGCTGTTGCTGCGGCTGCGGTTTGTTGCTGAGATTGGTGGGCATACCGACGGGCGGACCGCGCAAATGATTCGTGTCAAAGTTTAATGGATTTGGACGAGGCACGACGGGTACCCTAACTATCTCGAGGTTCGGTCGTCCGTACATTGGTCGATCCGGGGACGTCTTTGTGAGATCCAAAACGCCGTTCGGCGACATTTCGTTACCACTGCCGCTGCTACTCCGCGAGCCTGGTGACGATAATGTTCTGCAAGATAAGATTGAATTATTAATTAAATTAATTAAAGAATCTATCGACAACCGATTAATAGCCGATGATTGATAGGTAGTGATATAGAAAATTGCGACTTACCCTGCGTTTCTAGCAGGTACAAGAATATCCTTCGGATTGCCGTACGTTGTGCTGCCATCGGTGCCAAAAATCGATCTTGACTGGGTGACCTTGTGCGGCGTAACTGGTAACCTGCTCTCAGGTGCAACGACAGACGACGGCGGAACCAATCTGCTCGAAGCCTGATGTTGTGGTATATGTGTCGGAATCTGATGTTGCATCGCCTGCTGTTGTTGCGCAGCAGCCATGTTCACCGATCTCGGCATGGGTACGTTCGCATTCGCGTACAATTGTATCAACGAGGATGGATTGGAGCTACCAAGATTGATAACGCGACTGTTCGTCGCCAGAGCCTGACTCGCGGGTGCGACACCATAGCTGGGATCCATTACGGCCCACGGCTGCGGCTGCAGTCGCGGACTCGAGCTGGAACCACCAGCAACTTGCGGCCGTACGGGAGATACTGGAAGGTGACCACTTTCCTCGGAAGCGGAACGTGGTAACATATGGCTAATGTCTGGGGTGACGGTCACGTTGATCAGCTTGGGGATCGACGTGGCAGACGATGCTGGAGAGGAGTTGGGTGAGCTCTCGGACTTAGGCTTCTCAGGTGACGAATTGTGGGTCATCGAGGTCACTTGTGGCGAGGAAGCCGGTGAGGACGGGGTCGGAGACGAGGAGGACATAGTCGTTGTCGTTGTCGTTGTTGAGGCTGGCAAAGACGAAGCGGCCGTCGTCGTTGTGGTCGTTGTCGGCGGCTGGATGACGCTCGGTCGATTATCTACGGTAGAAGAAATTTTTTTAGAAATGCTGATAGTTTTTAATACATATTTAACATATTAACATAAGTTACTATCAAGACAGAATTTATTATTTAATATTTTATCAGTTTAAAGATTATTTCATTTTTAATATTTAAAATATATAAAAGGAGTATTAAGAATTATTTATAAAATTAATGTTAAGATTCAGACTCTGTTATTTTATACAATTAATCTGAAATAAATATCATCTACATAGATGTTTCTTCAAATAACGATTTAAATCTTCATTGAATTGCTTTCATCTTTGATACAGGTCACGCCATTTTTAAATTGGAAGTTCCACAATTCATTATTTTTCATAAACTTCACTACAAAAATACATTTTCTTATTTCAGTTTTTAACTTCAATATTTAAATACCGATATAGTCTTTTATCAATACTCGAAATTCTTAAATTAACACTGCTAATCATATATGAAAAGTAAACAATCTTAAAACTGCCAATAAGTTAAATGATAAATTATACAAAATTCTTCTATTTTGAATAAATGAAACACCATTATTGTAAATGAAGAGAGTTTGTTTCGGTTTTCTTTTTTGTCTCATTGTTATTAATTTATTTATAAAATTAATGTTACAAAACAAAGTTTAGTCAGACTAATTTAAAATTTGCCGATATGTCCTCCTTCAATGACTTCTCTCGACTGTCGGAACAGGAAAATCAACAAAAACTATACGCGTGTTTATAGATTCTGTTGTGAATATGCGAATCCTTTTATCGCGATGTAAGTATATCGAATTTATTCCCCCACCCAAGCTACGAAACGTAACGATTTTATCATACGAGTAATATCCGCGAAAAGGTTTTGAATATACGGGTCGATTAGAAATACTAGCATAATTATTTTCATTGATAACAATTGGAAGTCAAGTTTATTCATATACGAACTTAATGCTGACACCAGTATTGAATATGATGTGGTTCTGTTGTCACTGCAGGCTTTATCAAAAATAATAATAATACACAAATTATTGTTTTATTGTGAGTTTTTAAGAAGAAGTGTGCATAAAATTAATGTTTTAATACTCTAATGTTTAAAAGAGACGATTTAATAATGAATTCAGATCGACCAAATTATATTAAAAATTAATTATCGTCAGAAACTTCGCTTTAAACTTCGCAAACGAAAATTTTCATCCCCCGTTCACTTTAACGTTTACATCAGTTGAATACGGTGTAATAAAATATAAGACAGAAATCACAATTATGTGACACACGAAAATTTAATTTTTTGATTTTCTATTTTAAAAATCTACTGTCTACGTGAATGAAATCTGAATACATGTCTATAACCTACCTAAATCAACAGCAGTAACTTCGAGACCACCTTCGCGCAGTATCTCGAGTTTTCGCTTCTTGAAGCTCGGAATGATAAGCTTGTCCCTGGTACCAGACTCGTTCTCCGTTTCTAGGTCTATAACCTCGGGCGAACGGGGTTTGTCCACGTATATCGGGCTTTTCTCCTCGAATACGGGAATGTTCTCCTTGCCCTGAGCTAACAGACTTGTTTGCTTTGAATCGAGCTTAATCTCCTTCATGTCTTTTTCGGGTGGCGGAGTCAGCGTCACCACTGTTGTGGCGTTTGTTACCACTGTGCTCACAGGCAGTCCAGGTGGTGAACACGATGGTGGTACCTGAAATTCAATTGATGTTTAGCTTAAGGTGCAAATCAAATGGTTTATGGTGCTTTCATTTCTTCCAGATTGAAAATGTTGTCGATATGCAGTAAAATGTTAATGAATCAAGAAAGAATTATTGTGAATCCTGCAAATGTTTGTAATTCGCTATAATAAAGTAAATACATTTAGCCAAGAAACTTTCACATTTTATTTAAAACATCGTACGTATCTATTACCTGTTGTGATATTAAAGGACTATTGAGTTGCCTCTCGAGCACAGAATGCTGATTGGCGTTCGTTGGCGTGGTCGAAGCGGGTGGGGTGCTCGTGGGCGAGGAAATCGCAGACGACGACGTCGTATTGTTCGACGTCGTCAGCAAGGAGGTCGGCGAGGTGGGCAGTTGCTGATTGGCAGGCGCTGAGTTGCTGGTCGCGATTATCGTATTCAGGGACTTTAAACGCTCGGGCTTTACCCTCACGCTGCGCAATGACGATGTCTTGCCGCTTTCAGAGCGAGGTTTGTCTCCTGGCAGGAATGGCTGCGAGTAGAAAAAATAGTAAGTATCTCGAACTCGACATTTTACTTTGCTCATTTGGTTATATGTAGGCATGCAAAATAATATAATTTTACATCATTACTTAAATCATGAAATAAAATCACAATAATTCTTTCTTTTACTGATTTTTTTATAGTAATAATGCAAATGTATTAGAATTCTTTTTTTACTTATGTATTTTATAAATGTATGTATAAGGTGAAAAAAGAATATATATTACCGTAGCTGCAAGAATTGACTGTAAAGGAGGTGTAATCGTCGTAGAATTGTTATTATTAGTTGCTTCAGTAGGAGTTTCTGATGGCGTGGGACTATCTGCTTCCCTCTTTATTTCAGTGGAATCCTCTGATGCATCTGATATACTAGGTGTTTTGATACGTCTATTACCATGATTTGGCTTAATTTTGGAATCTTCACCTTTCTGACATCTTTCATAAGGTAGCAATAACCTGAAATATAATTTATTATTAGTATTACATTTAAATTTAAAGAATTTTATATGTATTTGAAACTTTTCTAACCTTTCGTAGTGCCTTCTCGTTATAGTTGCAGCACTTGTTGAACCTGTATTACCACCCATTTCATCATAGATTGATTTCCAAAGACGATTTGCACTAACTTTGTCGTATCCTCCTAAATCTTGAACTTTTGTGTAGAATAGGAATAGATCAACTGAAAATAAATTAATAATTGTAGATCGATAATCATAACAGTTGAGTTAATAGGTAGCTAGTCGACATAATTTTCAATTATAAATATGCGACACTCAATGTTAAATAATAAAACAAATATTTCAAATACTCAATTATAATGTGAATTTGAGATCTATAAAATATTTCAACTAAGATGCTTCTCCTGCTATCAATCTTCCATGTTAAAAGTTAAAAGAATGACATTTTTTTAAATCTTTTCGATACTAATATTTTTAAAACAAAATTCTTTTAGGCTTTCATAATTTTAAGAAAAAATAAGAAGATTCCGATACTTTGATAGGTATACTTTTCAAGTAACAAAAGTACTTATCTCTCCTACAATTTTGTCATTACGTGAAAATAAAAACACATACTCTGTCTGTATCCAAGCAAGGGCATTTTTCCGAGTGGCGTGTTGCGTGTCGTCATAAAGCTGTAGACTTCGCTAACGAACTTCTTCTCCTCGGCCGTGATCTTGCGGTCGCTTCGTCGAGCCAGCGACGACGACGATGAGCTCGAACTAGACGATGAGGACGACGAGGCACCGAGCGGTCTTCCGGGTGTACCGCTCGGACCTGTAATCGATTGGCCATTGTTGGCGTTATTACCATTGCCGTTGTTGCTCGAGCTCGAGCCCTTGGATGTGGAGGCAGCCGCCGAGGAGGCGACCGAGGCCTCGCTCTCGTTGCTCGACTCGCCCGGTGACACGCTGCGCTTTTTGCGCTTCCTCCGAGGCCTTCCTTTTAGTTTTGGCGCTGGAAATGGTAATGTTAAGCATTAGTGATTTTATACCGAAAGAGGATAAGAGAAGTTTATTTTATTAGACATTATACAATATTTAAAGCCTTCCTAGTAAATTTATTATGAAAATTAAACGATTTTTCTTCGTTTTATTTAACTCAATCTGATAAGGACGTAATAAGCATTAAATAAGAAAATGTGTATGTTCAAAGAAAATTCAATTACTTTCGAAGTTTAACGTCAAGGGTTCAGAAAACTTCAACTTCTTCCAAGAATATTATCTTGATGTTAGTCAATTTCCTTGATGAAATTAAATTTCATTCTTTTAATGGTTTTATTAATACTACCGTCAATTACGTAATCATCTTTCAAATTATTAAATGTATAGTTTTTTAAAATATATTTCAATTATCAAGATAAGACACAAGAAAAAATATCACTGATTTTATATCCAGCAGGCACAATCATATACGAAACGCAAAATTGGGTTGAGTAAGCGTATAATTAACAGCGCAACTCGGTCTGTTTACTCATAGCTGCATTTGAACGGAATTCAATAGCAAGTGGCAGGTATAAATGTTAATATTTGCTTATCCTGCAGGGGATTTTCGAAATAGAACGGCAATTCTGAGAAATGCAACTACAAATACCGATAAAACAATAAGAGGAAATATTGACAGTAAGATGGTGAAAAATAAAAATTAATTAAAATCTCGCTGTTGATTGTGCATTAGCTACAATTATTTCGATCGATTTACAAGTCTGCAAGATAATTTGTAAACAAAATGAAACCGCTGCGCGAAGAGATCTCATTTATTTCAAACAATGAAAGTAAACAGCGACCGCTCGATTCCTTGTACCGTACGTAGTCCATTTTCTAGGAAAAGGATTAAGCGGAATAGTTGCAGCATAATTTCCGAACGCTGTATTCCTGTCACAAGTACTCTCATCGCACCCTGCCCCCCACCCCTGACTTCTTTCCTTTCGCTGCACTGGGGTATGTATGTATATAGCTGTGCAAGCGCATGGCCCACGGTCAGTATTCATATGTATACGCATCATGAGCGAATTCCAGTAATTGACCCATATACCGGAAGAGACGCGATTACCAGTGCAGATATATCTATAGACCCGTTTATACAGTTTTTGGAATGTCCGTTCTTAGAAAAAACTATTATTGTTTTCCGATATGTCAATAAGGGATTCTATTTTTTTGAACGAGAACTATATAGATCAAAAAGCGCGTGGTTGAGGCGATCCGTATTTAAATTGAACTTATTCAAATAATGAATTTGGTTTTCGATGAGTAATTTCATTTGTGAATTCAATGCAAATCACGTGGAAGCTATTTTTTTAAATAATTGGAATTGTTAAGATTTAGTCGAATCCATGTTCAAATCAATATATTATAGTTAAAGTTTTTATAGTGTTATGAGAATTTAAGTGAATAAAATTAAAAATACTAAAACGTTGATTAAAATAAAAAGGTATATTAAGTTATTTAAAATGACGTTCATAATCATAATGAAACAAAACTATGTATATTCGTATATCAAACAAAAATTAATTTCTTTCAATGTAAATGTTATTATTATTAAAATGAAAATGAGTAAGTAAATCTAACTGTAATAAACCACTTACTAATAATAAAATATTGAAAAAAATGAGTTTATACAACTAAATGATTTGTCTACGTTATTACATTTATTATCCTCGCGTAATGTTTTTAAATAATTCAATTCAATTATGAGCCACTGAATAAGATAAAAAAGAAAATCCGCTCACTCAAACATCCGTCAATTTCCAGCTTCACAATTTTGCTCTTAACAATCCTCATGATAATCGCCATCCTGTCTGTTTTCTTTCCTATTTACACTTCACACTCGAATTCAAAAGTTTCTAATATACTCGCACTGTTTTCCCACAACACTAGACTACTCTTCTTCAGCGATTTTTTCTCTTTCTCTCCGGACTATTAGCACCAGGCTATAGGCCTCGGCCTCTTCGAATTAGCAGCAGCGGCTTCCGCGACGAACAAAATGATACGCGCAGCGGCAGTGCGCGTAATAACACAACACGCCGTCTACAATATGAGCACGTGTTGCCGCCTTGCCGCTGTGTAGCTCGCGCGTGTGCACTGGTAAAGAGAAGGGGGGTAAGGGCTACAGCAGCGGCTCTCTCGCGTCACGTGATATACCGGGACTGAGCGGGAAAACGCGCCGGCGATTCGAATAGCGCACCTTAGAGCACGTGTGCACGCGGCGAGTGGGGCGCGCAGTCGATATGTGTTTATATGTAGGTAAACATTGTGTACCTGGCGTGTATATATACGAGAGGAGTAAGTACTTATAAGCGAGCGTATTTAAGTATGGTAGTTTTCAAGAAATTTTGATTAATTTTTAATATATTTTTAATTTATTTTTAACATATTACTAGAATTCAATAGAAATTGGACTTTTTACCGTTGTTCGTATATTTACGTTTGTTGGTATAAATTACGTTCATAATATTTTATGTTACATAACTTTTCGATATTTCGTGATCAGTATAATTTTAACGATGACAACTGAATATAAATATCGAAGAAAGAAAACCGACCAGGTCTGCGAGTTAAACATAAAAGTTTCTTTCAACGGTGGAGTATATAAATTGTCTTAAATTAGTAGGCACCTAGATACGCAATCAAATCCATGTATCTCTTATGTATGTAAATTCGTCAAGACTTCAGTCACGTAATTTTCTTATCTCAAAAGTTCTCCGATCCGAGTATAGAATTTCAGAGTGAAAACGCTGTTTCGAAATACGAGGGCAAGGAAAACTAGAACGTTCCTCAAAATACTGAACAAACAATGTAATTTAACGTTTAATTATCCTAGAATAATTTTGATCTGCAATTTAGAAGGCCTTACTTTTTAAATAAATATTCCCAAAAGATATACTATAACAAACTACCCTTATTTATATAAAAATAAAATCAGAATTTCTCAGTACAATTTGAATTACGAAGTTGCGCGAAAGCAACTGAGCGAGCCACAGTTTTTATGATGTTCACTAAGCACTCACCTAAATGATTGCACAGCAGCTCGTGCGTCTCGAGGTCCGGATAATCAAAGGTATCCCTACAGAAGAGGACTCTGGTGCCGGGCAAGGCGGTGAAACCGCCGAGAGCCGCGGCAATCGAGGTGCACAGCCAGGTTGATTCGGAACCGTCGAGTCGCCTCAGGAGCGCCCGATAGCGGCAGTACCTCGGGTACGACAGCACCACGACCTTCGTTTGGCTTTCGTGGCCGTTCTGCGTATCGACGATGCTGATGCCGCGACGAGTGTACAGGGCTTCGAGGTCCTTTTGATGGCGCTCGACGTCCGAGAAGTCGAGGCCCGGGTCCGAGAGTACCTGCGGATGGGGACTGCTCTCGGGCGACGAGGAGGGCGACGACGGGTAGGAGATCTCACGGCCCCACGACCACTCGAGGGACGGTGAGAGCCAGGTGACGAGGTCGTGCACGCGCACCACCACCTTCTCCGAGATCGTCAGTACCTCATCCTGTAGACAAACAAAGCATTTTCGTTATTAAATTTTTATTATGCATACATAACTTTATGTGAATGGGTGTAAATGAACGATATAATAATAAAATTGCAAGATTAAGTCATTCGGATGATTGAACGAATTGTATTTGTGCTAACGGTTATATATAGGCTTTTAAATAAGTTGTAAATTAAGTAATAGTAAGTAACAGAAGATATAAAAGACTTTCCTTGCTTACACAGGCACGTTATTAATTCCTATCTTTGTTATTGGAAACGAATATTTCAACTTGATTACAATAGAAGTGATTACGTCACGGCATTAGCATACAAATGAAATTCTTGTGCACGTGAGATAATTATTTCGATAACCAGATTCCTATAAAAAAATTCATCTCACACAGTTCAACTTTGAAAATAAGTATAATACAAATAATAATGTATTCAATGAAACCCAGAGAAATGAGGCTATTCATAAATAATTTAGCACACTTTCCAGCTTAAAGGCGTGTTAATTGAAATTCAAACGCTTAATTACCATTCGCGCCGCGGTCTAATCACCGTAATTGTTTGAATAATGATATCGGCTTCCGCAGATTTTACAGCGCAGATTAAAATGACTTCCTAAAAACCGGGCGTAATTATATAACGTATCGCCGCACAAAACGTCGCTTATCGCCCGACTGGAATGTATATGCACACACGAAAACATATAATTCGACATGAAAATTTCAAGCTCTTTTATTTCTCGAGCCGTTCGCGTGCATCGATCGATCGCCCACGCGCGTACCGTATAATCGTGCAGATTGCAATGTGGAATATAACCGATGGCAGTGCAGAAGCACACGCGTACAAAAGTTAAGAATCAACAAGGTGGAGAGGGGGTAAAAAATCTTAAGTAAATTCATACGAACTGCGCGCGCACAGGAATGTTAAACAAGAACACAATTTAAAACGTGATAATGTTACTTTTCTCACTTGTTATAGACTAATTTGAATTATGCTAATCATCACATCGTTGTTTGTTTCAAAGTTTTCCTCGTGATTTTCCGGTAGCCAGTAAAAATATTTGTATTATTGAAAACTAAATTCAAATTCGCGTACTACATCCACTTAATTTTTGTTATTGAATAATTTCTCAATGATAAAACAAACACGAGTTATTCAGTTCTATTATATCAAAAGGAAACTTGTGAGATCTCGTAATAAAAAAAAATGAATGGCAATGAATTACGCTAGAAACGTGCACGCGTGCGTAATGCCTCAGGATATCTGTAAGTACTGCTCGTCGGTTTATCGCTCCGAATCGCTTGGTGTATTACGTCAGACGTATATCTTTCCCGACAATGCGCGCACTGTGTGAAAAATCGCGTCTTACACGTGTTGTCACTGCAGCCACGTGAATAATTGCCAGCGAGTGCAAATAATAGGAGCAGATGGTGATGTAGATGTTGACTCGGTGTAAGGACACGAGAGTGTAAATTGAAAATTTTTTTTTACTGTTGTAAAAGCTGCCGTGAATGAAGATGATAAATCACGAATCGCTCTGTGTGTAATACAGGCATTGCTGGTTGGAGAAAGAGAAAAAAATTAAACCGCTAGATTGTATTCTATTGTGCATGACTTCTAATATTTCATAATTGCAGTTTTTTCCGCAACGCGATTCTCGGAGAAAACACAATGAGGGCTTACCCGCGATCGTAATTTTGCAACATCATAGACAATCGATTGCGACATTTAATAATAAAATGTAAATTTTGAAATTAATTTAATACCGACTTTAACCAAGCACTAATTTTCAAGGATATAAATTGAGTAAAGTTTAAATGGTACATATAGATACAACAAGCTATCGATTTTATTCGACTATATTTCAAACATTTCGTTTCATGCTTACTGCACTAGTGGCGAATAGATCTATATAGGGGAAGCATAAAACAAAGGATAAACATCTCATGGCGTTCATAAATCGAAATGATCCGAATTTATTTACAACCGATACCTCCGTAAAATGTAAAAGTCTGAAAATAAGGTCAAATGTTTCCTCTCCAATCAATTCGAAGATATAAAAAAAATGCAACAGATTTGCATAAACTGCATTGGAATTCAATATTGTAAATTTTTAAGGATAAAAGTTCCAACTGCAAGTAGGAAAGCAATATTAATGATGTTTACGCAGCGCATTCTGTTTATCGCGTAAACTGCACGTGGATGGGATTTCGAATTTAATTTTAAAGTCGCCTGCTACCTTTTTTGGGGTATACTTTTTATTTTAATATAGATATATAGATAGTATCTTCTCATTATTCTTGTCAATGTAAATATATATTAACTTTAATGTTCTTCTATACATTATACATAAAAAAAAACTTTATTTCTTGGATAGATATCGTCTATATTTACAAGCTCATGGTACAGTCCCGCCTCGATTCTTTTCCTGGAAGATTTTTAATTTTTCGTTATTCTTCCTTTTTCATAATTCCTGTTTATTTCTGGTTGCATTTATTCTCAGTATTTCTTATTCTTACTTTTTGTCATGTTTGTCTCTTTTCGCGCAGCTTAGTACCTCTTGTCCTTATTTTTTTTTGTTTCCATGTTTTCTCATTTCTTTCGTTTTTCATGTATAACTCAAGTTTATTTCTTTTTCGAGCACTCATCTTTACTCGCTAGTCTATGATGTTTTGCTCCATTAAACTCATCTTTTTCTACTACAGGGAAAAACTCCATGTTTACATTTACCAGGCTTATTTTTTTAACATACAGGAAAGTAGTTTAGATTTGTTTTAGGCTTATAATAATATTCTCAATCGGTATAGACTCAATACGACTTGGAATTTAATCATTAAGAAAAAAACAAACAATAAATTATTTATAAAGATCTTTTGCATTTTTAGTGAGCAACTTTCGCATACAAATTTTATGACCAATTACAAATCGCGATCAAACTCGTGTACTTTTGCCGTGTAGAGCACGGTCAGTTTGTCAATGTCTTTTTACTCATATTTTATTCCGACTTTGAAGCTCGCATATATACATGCTCTTTTATTTTCTGCTCATACCCCTCGCACTATCTCGGGCTCTCGAGCGCGCAAATTCAGCGCAACGTTGATTGCGAAAAAGGATTATTTGCGCGCGCGCCCTTGAAAATACGCGTGTATACACACACTTATGTATACAAATGAGAATTAGGAAAACTAATTTTTCCAACTTCTTTAATAACGTTGGAAATCTAGTTGATGTATATTATAGAATGTATGATTATATGTATTTTAAGAAGAATTATTTATTTTTTTAGATAAGAGGACTAATGTTTTTTGTTACACCATTAACAAAAGAAACGTTGTATAACATTTTTGTTTAAAAAAAAAAAATAAATAAAAATAAAAAAATAAAAAATGAAAACAAAATACTGTTTCACAATAATTGTAAAACTGTTTAAAAAAGATTTCAGTTAATTGGAAAATTTCGAGCTAAAAGTTAACTCATTTTATTATATTTGTTTTTTTTTTTAATTTTTAAATTATTTTGTCATAAATTCCTGCAGGTATTGTTAATTTTGCAAAAAAAAAGATGTTTCTAAATTTTTATTAACATCCATCCACTGATACTCTATAATATGATTAGCATTCGGATGATACTGATACGAATTGAAAAAAGCAACGACGAATAATTACTCGTACTCTATTGATTAAAGTCGCATCCGTCGCCAAATAAACCACAATACGGCCGCGCAATAAAAACGCAATTTCCAGAATCGAAATTACGAAAAAGCGAAATGCTCGCGTACGGTATCGTCGGAATAGAAAAAAAAGCGAAGCTAAAAACAATTGCGAGCTTGTGCTCGGTATCGAAAAGTATAATGCACACAGAGAGCCAGATGTACACAGATACTATATACCCATAGTATATATATACATGAGGACCAGTCGCTCTGAAAATGTATTGTTCGGTTGCTATGGTGATTCCGGCTCGCGGTCTAAACACATCGATAACCTATCAATTTACCAACACGCACACTCGTGCTGAACTGTGCGGCTAGTAGAGTACGTCTGTGTGTTTCGTGGTATTCGACGTCTATTGTTGTGTGATGGCCTGTTGGACTTTTGAAGTAATAGGAAAAAATTGTTTCGGAAACGTGCCGGCACTTAAGCTGATAAAAGTTCGTATAACATGATAAGAAAACATTGAGAGGACATTTTATTCCTTTTTCGATTTTAAAAATAAACTTTCTACCTTGCAATTTCAACTCAGCTTGATTCTCTGACAATATTGATTTATCAGTAAGCAAATATAGAGCTTAAATTTGAGATTCATCGCTTCAATTTTTATTGTAAATCAATAGATTTATAGAATCTATAAATGATGTGTATATGGAAATTCACAATAAGCTCCGATAAAACATTCGAACGAATAACATTGAAAAATTGCTTACTAAATTTATTAACGTTATTGATATTTTATTTTGATTTATGTATTTTTAAATAACCAACAATTCGTTACGTTCGCTTGAAAATGTATAAGTTATGGAATAATAAATTAAAAATAAAATATTAAATTAATGAAACCAATAATTATTGTTGCTAATGTGATGAAATATTATTTTCACGGCAATTATTACTTTTCTTTGCACGACAATTTTTCGGAGATGAAAAGCTTCGCTGGCAGAAAAAGCAGAGACAACTGACATGGATAGCAGCGGAAAAAGGAAATAAAGAGACGTTGGTTTTAACGATCGCTACGTGACGTTCCCCGTTTCTGTGTTTTCATATTACTGTGAATGTGCAATTCGGCTGTTGTGTGAAAATTTATTTTATACCTTAAGAGTGAGTATTGATAATTTTCTTCTCATTTGCTTGTATGAAAATAATTACAAAAAAATTCATTTTATTTGGCACTTTATATATTAACAAGATATTACAAAGTATTAATGTTATTATATTTATTTGCATATATGAAATGTTATTGTAGCATATTCACTGATCCACAATCAATTATTTTCCTATTACTTAATTCAATTTCGATTCGTTTGATTTCCACATGCCACGGCACGAGCGTGCGAGTTTATATTAAAGCAAACGGATTCGCAATGGCGTCTGTTGAATCGCCGGATATATGTTGTGTATTGTGATTAGAGTGGATATGTATACGAAGCAATTTTCATTCCGTGCATTTTGATCACTTGCCGCTCGTTTACAGAAACAATGTTTACTCCGGTCGATGGACTGCGTCCTACTTTTGAATTTAGAACTACTTACTTTGAGTGCAATTACTTGTTCAAATATTCTCAAATGTTATTAAAGGATTCATTATTATTAATGGTTTCATCATTTAAATTATTATTATAAATTATACATATACAATTAAAAATAAACATAAAAAATGACGAATAACATTTTTTTAGATTTAGACGTCACCTACTGTGAAACTATATAATTTCACATAAAATTAAAACAATAATTAATGTTAATGTCGAAAATAAACGATGAAGCATATCTGAATGGGCGCAGTATTTACCCAAAACAATTACCTCGTGCTACAGTCATATTACAGAGCTTCCTACCACCCCCTACTTTCCGCTCGCTCTCTCTCCACACCCTCTAGCGAGCCTCGCGCTTGTAATCGTTAAAGCCGGTAATGAAATTCGAAAACGGTAATAAGCCGCCACCGGCGCGCTGCGCTCGCGCGCGCTTGATCGACTCGTGCTCTCCGCACCTGTGAATTCACAAAATCGATAAAGCGTCGCGACCGCGCCGCCGCGGGCGCTAATGAAAGGGCATTAATTTCGGATTTCGGCCGCGCAAGATTTGAGAGAGGGAGCATACGAAAGAGGCTGATTTCATTATAACGCCATACGAAATTCATAGAATTCGAAAGAGAATGAGAGACACAATAGGAGTCGTTGTTTTCGAATTGGAATTGTTTGCTAGTATTCAAGACAGGTAGGAATGCGGACGGTGACAGATTTTTACAGGGTGTTTTAGAGATGAATTACATTTTTTTCAAGTGTAAGTAATTAATTGCAAAAAGTTACGACGTCAATAGCAATGTGGTTGTATAATTGAACAAAAACATTTAACGAATTAATGATGCAAAAACAAGAAATTTTGTAGAGCATATTTGATAAGAG
The DNA here is from genome assembly GCA_036873485.1 of Torymus texanus. NCBI lineage: Eukaryota > Metazoa > Arthropoda > Insecta > Hymenoptera > Torymidae > Torymus > Torymus texanus. The sequence goes on along the minus strand of JAYJLV010012129.1, from coordinate 15,682 downwards.
AAACAAGCCAGCAAGAGTAATATGAAATTATTCTAAAAGCACGAGGTATTCAAGAGATATTTCTGCATAAAAAATTTAATAAAGTTTTCAAACAAACGCGTAGGTTGATTATTTTAAAGTAATAAAAAGTTTATTAAATTTTCCAAGACTTGATTAAAAGTATTTTTTAGTGATATAGGTATAAAAAGGTATTATGATAAAATCTGAAGATAAATATAGTATACGTAACGTGAAAGGAAAATTAAACAAGCTTTTCGTGGTATTATATGTTTTCATGGGTTGTTTTTAATTTCCTTAAAAGTATCAAAAAATAAAGTTGCTATTCAGAAGCTATAATTTATAAATATGATTTGTATGCATATTATTATTTAATATAATTCTAGTAAATCTATGATTTTAAACAATTAAAAATACTCAATTAAGGTAAATTTAACTAAACTAAGTTTGAGAACAAAGGATATACCATCACCATTTAATTTTCTCGCTACATCGCTAAACCCTTAAAAAGCTTTAAAATAAACATTTTACGCGTAACCTAGTTAAAATAACTCGGACGGGAAAATTCTCAAGAATATTAAAAAACATGGCCTCACCCGTGCGCTTGTAATTCGAGGATAATAAAAATTTGGGGAATACCCTCGTAGGTATACGCTTGGCAGAAATCACAAGTGGCGTGAGGCGGCACGCGCTGCAGTTGACGTATTCGCCAGGCGTATGTAATGCATTCATGCGGACTCTATGTATGTGTGTGTGTGTACGCGAGTACATGTATATAACGTATAACCGAGAGAACACACGCGACAGAGGCGCTCAACCTTTAAAAGTTCGCGTGCCTCGCTCTGTCATTATATACATATAAGCGCGAGGGAGATAGAAAGGGAGAAAGAGATGGTTCCAATAGAGTCCCTCCCTATATACGACGGCCGCGACAGTTATTGCATTTGCGTTCTTATCTCGGCCCAGTTAATTTATTCCCTCGTCACTGGTATTTATTTCGACGGTTTATTCTTATCGATCAAGATCTTGGAGATCGTTATGATATGAACGTTGATTACAGGTGATTGATTTTTCTTGGGGCCGCTGCTTGTTAATTTTTTTTTTTTTTTGTTCTGACCTTTGCGTGTTGTAAAATTTATGGTTTTTGTACTTTATAAAAGGAAGTGAAGTTTTTATTTGTACATAAATAAACTGAATTTTGAAGTTTAAAAATTAATTGGAAAAATCTGTTGTATACGTTCTATGTATCACTTGCTTTTGAATGCATTCAATATTTAAACGTGTATACTAGACATTCGATTTATAGGTACGTAATAACGATGGTATGCACGTGAAACGGCTTGAACGACATAAATATTCGGATCACGATGTCATGCCGAGCTTCTCCCTTTTCTTTTTATACGCGACTTTTTTATATGCAGTCTTATTCGTTTCTGTCGAGCAAAACGTTGTATTTACCTGGAAACTTTGAAAATATTTTCATTTCTGTTTCGTTGTAGACACGCATATTTTATGGCATATGTAAATAACTAAAATTAGTAAGAAAATAGCTATATATATTTATTATATACTGTATAAGAATACTATTTGAAAATTAAATTTATCAAATCCATTTTCAAAATTAAGTGCAGCTTTGCTTATTATGTAATTTCTGAAATGATAATATTAACCTGATAGCGTAGATCGCATTACAAGCGAGTAAAATAAAATGTGTTAATTCAAAATTTCTCCGAAATGTAAAATTGTATATTATACTATATTACACAAAAAAATTAATTTTTACTAGCAAATAAAAGGTTTTTTATACAATTAAAATTTTCTAAACTTTGTACGTTAATATACAACGAATATATAACACTGAACGAAATTAAACAAAGAATCATTTCTTAAATAATCCCCGTACAGAAGCAACAGTTCTCACCACGTAATTGAATAGTCCTCAAAAGGAAAGCCTCTTCCCTGCACAAGCTCACTCCCTATCGCAAATTAAATCCCCGACAAAATGCCTCGTTATACAAGTTCCCTGTATTCCCCACTCTCCTCTCCACCTCTCTTATTCGCCAACGATAAAAGCCCCGTTGCCTTTATACAATTTACGGGACCGCGAATTTCATGCATACATATATATACGCGAAAGATAAAAAAAAAAGCTCGCGCTCACGGGACGGGCGGCAGCAGTCTAAAAAGCGTCTAGGAGATAGTGAACACATCCGGCCGGCATGAGAGCCTCTGAAAGGCATAAATCATTGTTAGATTAAAGCCCCTGGAGCAACGGAGAGTGGGAGAGAGGGGGAGTGGTGCGGAGGTGTAGCTATAGAGGGTGACCCGAAAGCACGCGAGCGACGGCGGCGGTACTCTTTGGCCCGGGAGAGAGAGAGAGTCGGGCATGAGTGCGGAAGAGGATGAAAAATTAATGAATATAGAAAGCTCGTTGATCGCGTTTGATGGCCGAGGAGAATACGAACGAATTCGACTGATTTATGGCACATTTCGAAGTAGCGAGGATTAATACGTTATGTGTTTGCTTAGGCGGTCAGTGTATATTAATAAAAACTATGAAATAACGTTATTGTTTCTTTTTTTATTTTCTTTTTTCAAAACACTTAAAATATGTGAAAAAAAATGTAAAACTATTTTTGTTATAAACATTGTTTAAAAAGCATAATGATAAAACTTATCTAATAAACTCTTGACGCCGCTACATACTTAAAAAGAAAATTTCCTTTTTACACATTTTACGAGATCATATATACCGAGCTAGAAATATACGCTTTATATATGTTATCCTAAATAATTCATAACTTCCAAACAACTTTATATGTATACGCGCTCTCTCTCTCTCTCTCTCTTATCAAAGTTTTTCAACAGTCGCCAAAATAAAAGCAAGCAAACTGCATTTATTAAGAATCGGCGCTCGCGGCTGGTAAATAAATAATTTATTACTTCATAAAAATTTTTAAAAGGTTTCCAACTACTACTACTACCCCTGACTACGCGCAAGTTTATAGTACTTCTTTCGAGTTTATCCGCGCGACAGGCAACGAGAGTTTGGTGAGCGCGAGCGCGCGAGCTATCGTAAAGGCTAGAATTTCGAACAATCTTTCTACGCCACCGAGCGTCTCGGATACTTCTGCGAACTATCATACATTTACCTCCCCATCTACCCCCTTCTGCTCTTCTAGAGAGAGGGAGAGAGAGCAACTTCGCTTCTCCGGAGTTGCAGATATATAAATTGATCTCTTGGCAACTATTTCCAAATTGCCCTATCGCCGTCGTGCGAGAGAGAGAGAGAGAGAGAGAACGCAGCAGCTTGCTTCGAAAAATCATGCCTAATTAGTTGTGGAAATTTTAATTGCGCGTAAAATGATTTATGGGCATACGAGTGAACTGTATCAAGTTACTTACGAATCGAAAAATCTATAAATTATATTATTAGTTTATTATGCTGATTTATTATTAGAAAAGTACATGCATTACTTTTTATAAAATTTAATAATAGTACTTTTAATTTAATGATTCTTATACAGATAAGAATGAAAAATCTATCAAATATAGCTTCACTTTAAGCTTCGCGACGTTCTCATCATTTATCCCCACTATTTTCAATCGCTCGCTCCTTATACTATCCGAAAACCGTCGACTATACCTTACACGTATATAAATTCCGGGTCCGGAAAATCCATTCTAATGCAGTTAATGTTCGGCTATTAACAAAATTCCGAGCGATCACGTAACGGCCACACGCCGTAGACCATCAAAGCCCGAGCACGTCAGCACGAAACCACCCCCACACACACACACACACACGTGTATCTTCAGCGGTCACATGGAGAGGTCGGAGGTGGGGAGGTTGGCGAGGAGAGGGTTAACGAGTGTTCCTTTAGGCGGCGTCGGCGGCCTCTCTCCTATCGCGTTGCACGTCTGATCGCACATCCCATTACACGTATATCGGCCACCGGCGTATATATATGTATATATATACACACACACACACACACACACACACACACACATGTCGGCCTGTGGATATTGCGCTTGTGCGTCTGTGTGTATTTCGATGACCTGCTGTTAGTAGTAGTAGTGATGGTGGTTGTGTGGATTTGCAAAGTATGGAAGTCAACAGGGTTTTAGATATATTGATATTTTTATTTTTAAAGGGGAGAAAAGGGGTACTCGTCGTTTTAGTCGGGAATTGAATGACGGATGATGCGCCTCATATATATAGATTATGGAAATTAATACAGTTGTGATACTATATCCTATCTCCATTCGGTGATTATTGTAGTGTGGGTTTGGTCATTGACAATGAGAAATGGAATAATTTCCCTTGGCTTGATTATAACAATATCGCGTTGGCGAATCATGCGAGATATTTGAAGAAAAGTTATCGACGCGCATCATACCCATATTTTTATCCTTTCAATAATAGCGTGTTTCCCCTGACTTTACAACTTTGACAAGTCAAATACTTTTTCCAAACTCCCTCGGATCTTCAATATTCCGCGCGTGCGATTCAAACATTGAAACTCAGTTTTCAGAAACTTCAGCTCAACTGATACGTCTCTGGCCTTTACAGTGGCTTAACCACAGAGTTGAGATAAAGTACGATCGTTGTTCCAAATGAGCTAGTTCCCGACGATCAACCGTTACACGAGCCGCAGGAATTAATTGCACAAATCTCCGGGACCAGCTTGTAATAATAATGTTGCTTGTAACTAGATTGCGTATAAATATAATGTTCTTCAAATATATATATAGAATTCAATGTTCATGCGTGGCGATTTAATCCGGTAGTAATCAGTTACTACTATCAACTCAATTCCTATTCTATTTTATTGGCCGTTAGCTATAACGTATATTATTCACGTCCAACTAATAATAATGCAAATGAACAATATTCCAATTATGTTCCAAATTTCAAATCTACACCAATCAGCGCTGTTATTTCAATCCATATAATCAATATAAATCCAGATGACCTACGTGCAATTCATCGAAATTTCTAAATCTCATAAAATTTCCTCCCAATAACCACTTTTATCCGTTACAATATACATACGCGCGCATCCACGACATCAGCTTGCGCATTATTCAAATTTATTTGCCAACCTCACTCTCTCTCTCTCTCTCTCTCTGGTTGCCGTGGCGCGTGTACAATATCGATTTGCGAATCCGTTGCAAACATTCTCGACACGCGGACTCTGCGGCGTATAGGTGTGTGTGTGTGTATATATATATATATATATATAGCCTTGGAAAGACGATATTCCACCCCATAATGGTAAACCCTTGGAGGAAACGCGCGCGCTCGGCCGCAGCGTCCATCTCGTGCGCGTGGTCAAGTGCTTCGCGGAGCATCTTCTTATTCAAATGATCGGGGGAGGGCCTTTACACGTGACCCTCGGGATTTCAGCTTATCCCGTCAGATTTTGAGGCTTTCTCTAGCGAAAACACGTGATGTAAGTGGCCCAGAGTGCACGCTCTAGTCGATTATTTTTGTATACGGGCGGATGGTGGTAAAGATTGCTGGAATTGGTGATAACGAGTGGTTTTTGTAGCTACCTTTTGGAAGTATATTTTCATGCTATAATTCAAACAAGGTTTTGTAAGAAAAATTCAGTACTTACAGAGGTTTTTTTAGTGGAACTGAGTGAAAGCAATAAACGTGAGTAGGTATAATAGAAAAGTTTAGTGATTCTCTTTTTCAATGTACTTATTTACAGATAATAAATTTCGATAGTTTCGCTAACTTGACAAAATTCAATAGCATACATTACGTGACTGTTTGGCCCACCGCAATACATCATAAATTCGCGTAAAAATACGTTGCAACATTCTGGAAGATTAGTTTGAATCTCTTAAAAGCCGCCTACTCGTCAAAACCCATCGAACGTTTTCAATGACGAGGATTCGTAGAAAAAACACCGATAAACCACAATCAACGGCGAAGCTAAAAGCCTCCCGGGACTTCGCGAACCTATCCAATTCGCCTTTGGGGGGTGCGAAGCTCTCTCCCTTTCTTTCCCCAAGTCGCGGATTTAAATGCAAAATTAAAGGGAAAGGAAAGCTCCTTTCTCTCGCTCGCTGTGGAAGAAGAGCCGCGGCAGTGCTTGGCTTTTGTGCGCAGGCGCGCTTTATTTTTCGGCGCGACCTTTCCGGCGCGACTTCCGCGCGCGACTCGAGAGTTTTCACCCTTAATTGCGGAGAGAGCGCGGGAAAAGAAAAAAAGAAGAGAAAGAGACGCCGGGACGTTGTCGTCGGTCGGTGCAGCCCAGTATAGAGCTTGCGGGCTCTTTAATCTTTCGCGCTGTTTTTGGAATTTCATGCGCAAATGTATAGTGAAATCGTAACAGCACTGTTGAGTCAAGCCACGAGGTTTTTAAATTGTCATTCTTTTTATAATTTTGTTGGGCCGTTATTACGCGAATTAAAATGAAAAAGACTCGAATGAGTAACATTATGCATGGATAATATATGAATACCATATTGGAGAGAATGAGTTTAAAATATTCTCATTTTTTATTATTCATAAGATTATTTTAATCAATATATGCAAAAATTATGTTTTATACCTACATATACTTTTAATATTATAGCTTCTTATTAATATTATTACCGAATTCATGCAAATGATAATATAACTGTGAACCTTCGTCATCGGAATAATGTCATTTAAATTATCTACTGTATTAAATTGTAGAAGTAGTCGTGTAACTCCTTTCAACTCTGGAAAATACATTTAAATAGTAGAGCTACGACTTTAATTTTACAAATACTCTATTTAAGTAAACCAATTCCACCAACACTTTTTTAAAAAACTTTATACTAAATTAATGTCGTTGGAAATTAAATTATTTAATGTGAAATAAATTTTTATTAAATTTATCTTTCATTAAATTTCTTCAGCTTAGTTTCCATTTCCAGAATGCAGCAGTCTCACTTCCTTGTAGAGCAGTTTCAGGTATATTTGTGAATGTAATATTCTATTTCCCAACTTTATTAAACCGTTAGAAATTTCTGCAGTTGCTCAGAATATTGCATCATGGGAAAAACTTCTCGGAAAACTGATACTAGAAAAGTTTTGTTGAAATACATTTTGTAAGGGATTTGTGATAATGTTATACTCAGGTTATTTATTTTCATTGTAATTTTATGAACATTCTTTAATGCGCGGAAAACCATTAAATTATACCTATCAATCTAACAGAAAATGGATTAGAATGGAAATTTAATGAAAAAATGTCTAAAAGTAAGTTGAAATCGAAATTGAAATTAGAATTTATGAAGTCACAAAGGCTAGGAAAATTATGAATATCTCTGTAAACTTGATTAATGAGAAAAGTTTTAACCTAAAAACGAATTTTATTTCAAGAGCATATAAAACGCGCCAATATCAAGTTTTTATTACTCGCCCGAGAGCTACTGTTTAAAGTATCAAGTTTTACTAGTGTTTAACTTCGCTGGGTGCATTTCCACGCATGAAAAATGTAAAAATCAATATCATCATCGCGAGAAGCCTAGCAACGCCATAAATTCGTGGAACATTATTTGAGCGTATTCAACCGTTTGGCTTCACATACAGGCACTTTTGATTAAAAAATTTTCACGAGGAAATAAAGTAATATTCCGTTCCGTTATTATATGGTTAAATAGAAATCAATTATTCTGGCGTCTATTGATTAAATAATACGTTATTATTTTTATTTTAGTTAGTTAGTCCGAACCGGTTGTTATTTACTAATATCTTTTTGTTTTACGAAATATTCAGTTTATAATTTTGCATTTAATTCGTCTCGATTTATTATGAAAATAAATCTTTAATAATCACCTGGTCGTTATTTATTTTAATTAAAATTACGGAATTTTTATTAAAAAAAACCGAAATGAGGGAAAATATAAAATTTTTAGTGGAAATACATATAAGCTATACTTAATAATTCAATTTTACTGGGCATAATATTTCACATAAAATATGTGATATTAAAAATTTATGAGAAATTGGTAATGAAAAAATGGTTAACTTTTAATATAGAAGATTTAAAAGAAAAAAAATAACGTATAGCTTTCAGAATATTGCGCTTTTATGATTAAAATTATTATTTTCAGATAATCTTCGTAAAGTAAAAGCAAAATACCTACAACTTTAAAAATGCATTAGTCAGCCCATTAGAAAAAATAAATCCCCAAAAGTACCACAGAGCAATGAGTTGGCCGATAAAAAGCGCGAAAAAGCCCTATTCAATAATGACGCTTAATCAAGGTTCCGCCATCCGCGCTCATGCCGTATCGCCGTAGTACTCGTGCATTAGCCATTTAACGTTACGGTTTCCGCCTCGAAGTTCGCTGCTCGTCCGTGAGGCCATTCCGCGGACGACATGCAGCAACGGCAGCAGCAGCGCCAGCACTACATATACCACATACCGCAGTACATGAGCCCGTGAGCACGCGCACATGAGTGTATATGTCTGTGTGTGTGTGTGTGTGTGTGAGTACAGGGCAAACTATTTGCACGACGCGACTGTCGTCGTCGTCGTGGAGGTTCTCAATCGCGGCCTTTTTCGCGAATAATTAGAGAAGGGCCGAGGGGAAACGCACCGAGCGAAGGCCGTCGCCAGAGGAATGAGGTTGAAGAGAGAGAGAGAGAGAGAGAGAGAGAGAAAAGAGAAAGAGGAAGCACGGAGAAAATATTGCAAAGTTGTTTTGTAATGGAATTGGTAGTATGAGAACAGTGGCATTTTTCTTGAAATATTTAATTGTCTAATATAATTTTGTATATGGTGTACTGAAAATTTACATGTAAAATGGTGCTTTATTAATATTTAGTATTATGTAACGAATACAACCTCATTTAAAATTTCAAAGGGCCAGTTGAAACACGATTTAAATAACTTTAAAAATAAATAAGAATAAGATTTTATTTATATTGAAAAGTTTCAAGTAATTTATTAAAATAATTCAATTATCTATTCTGATAGTTATAGCTTAATCAATAAAGATAATAATCAAAGTATTGATAACGAAACGTTTAATAAAAATAGCACAAACAATTAATATTGCTTTTGAATTAATATAATAAAAAAACGTAATTCTGAAACATCGTTATAGCTAAATTGAGTTTAATTAAACATGTTTTAGTCGCAATCACAAGTTTGCGAAAAAAGAATTACTAAAAACTAATTGTGGCGAGCTCGTTCCACTATACAAAAATCAATACGGCACTTTATTTCGTTTCGACGGTTGCTAAATCATTCATTATTTTTATCGAATAAAAAGATTAGACACCCGGCGCTTCTTGCTCCAATGTTGTTTTAGTCATTTTCGATAGGAAATCCTCACCTTTTTCTCCCCCGTATGTGTAGGAAAAAGGAAAGAGCAGAATAGCAACCGAATGGAGCGAGCGAGCGAGCGAGCAGACCGATACTGTTGATGAAGTGGAAAAAATAAAACCCCCGAGTAAGAACGTGCGCGCAAAGCCGAGCAAAAAGGGCGAGCGAATGGTAGAGAGAGAGCGAGAGAGAGAAAGAGAGAGAAAGAGACAGACGAAGAGAGAGAGAAAGAGAGGGGAAAAAGCGTGGAGCAAAGAGAAAATAAAATGGGTGGAGAGAGAAAAAAGAAGAGGGCAAAAGAAACGCGTCTTGCCGCGAACTGGAAACTCGCGAGAGTAGCGCTTTCTTTGTCGCGCGCAGGCACGCATATAATGGCGCGCGCATCTCGTTCACTTATCAAAATAATGACGACAAAAGGAAAATGGCAGCGGGGTGGCCGTTGATGTTGCCGCGCTGTTGCAGCTCTTCTTTTATTCGCTCTTTCGCTGAGGTTTCAACTAATATAATGCCCGGCGTAGCGATTATGCGCATCTACCTAATTAAATTCAAACGACGCGTGTTGCTAATTTAAAAATAGCTGTCGCGTGCCACGAGGCTTTATTAATTAGTTTAATTATTTTGCTTTGTATCGTCTTCAAAACCGTTCCCAGACGGCACACATGTTCGTGTTGAGTTCATAAAGAATTCGGAAAATGAATTCTTAAAGTATTCTTTGTGTAGAATTTATAAAGAATTCTAAATGAATCAAAAGTATTAAAAATGAATTCATAAATATCAAATATGGTATTCAATAAGAATTCATAAAATATAGTAGTTATGTCAGTAAAAATTGAATCAATATGAATTAAAAAAGAGTTCGTACACTAAAAACTGAATTCGTTATGAATACTTTCCTAATAATAAATTCATTCCGTAAAAATTCATATTTAGTTCAACAAGACATTTATTTCAGTAGTATAATCTTCTTCAAAACTGTTCTGAAAGTATTCATTTAAAATTCACCCGTAAGAACTGACAATGAATTCGTAACGAATATCTTTTTAATGAAATGTCAAATTTTTATTTAAAATTCATATACAATTCGGAAATAATATATGTTTAAGCAGTACGATTGTTTTCGAAAGTGTTCAGAAAATACACGATGTCGTGTATTTTCTTAAAATTCATTTGTCAGAACTGAAAATGAATCCGCAGCGAATTTTTTAAATGATAGATTAATTCTTTAGGTAAATCCATATGTACTGAAAACGAGGTGTTATATTATTCATACCGTTACTTAAAACGTTTAAAGACTGGTAGATTGATTAACAATTTATAGAAATGCACTCTTTATTTTACAAAATTGAAATAAATAATTATATGTAGTATTAAGACTTTTCATATGTTCTGTTTCAGATTGAGAAAATTAAGTATATAAACGCAAGACGGAGGGAGATTTCATCCACATAGCAAAGCGAGATATTATGACACCGGAACTAAACAATTTTTAATAAGAATGAGAATAACATTATTCTCATTCTTATTAAACTTAAATTACAAAAAAGTTTTCCTTATATTTATTCATCAATGCGCACGTACCATTATTATTTTCAACGGGCAAATTTAACAGAAAAAAAAAAACATTTTCAGTCACCAACAAAATTATGGCTCGAGTAAACAAGTTTTTACAAACACGTATTCCAGGTAAAATCGATAATCTGTAAAAGCTACCTACAATATTTTCACTCCTATTGCGGAAGAATAAAATAACTCAAGCGCCGTAAAATAAAAGCTCATTTTTTCGCAAACAACAAGCTAGGTATCGCTAAAAAAACTGCTGAAACAGAATTAAAAAGCCCTCTCTTAACAATCTTATTTACATTATCTCCTAAACGAAAAGAGTAAGTAAGCAGCCGCGTTAACCGCCGTCGTAAAAAAGAAGAAGCCAAGCGCATAACGTTATATATATATAGAACGCAGAAATCGCGTGGCGGTCGAAAGGTATATAAACAAGCCGGCGGTGTACTAACCTCAACTGGTACACGAATCGCGGCGACACCTACACCTGCACCCTCGAAACTTCTGCTCAGCTTCGCGCGCTCGCGGTTCCTGCCCGCACCGCTACAGAGCGCCACCCCCTTGTGCTCCATTTTTTATCATATGTCTATATCTGCTCCGTCGAGTGTTCGCGGTCGGTTTCTCGCGCTCTCATTCTCTCTATATACGAGCGGTCTTTCCCCCTCTTCCTTCTTTTTTTATCTTGATTCTAACGATCTTATTATCCGGTTAAAATGCTTGTTTTTGCGCTCGCGTGTTGTCAGGTTTCTCTCGGTTCTTTTTTTTTATGAGCTGTTGTAGATTTTGATGAGCAGCAGCTATAGTTATTGCCGAGTGATATGATTAAGATTGCATGGTTCGTTATAAGTGATATTTTTAATTGAATTTTATTAAAGTTAGTTTTATTTTTAGTTATAGCTGTTCTGTACTTGATTTTTTCGATTTTTGTAATCTGATATTAACCAATACGAAACTAATTTCAATATTCCAGTACATACAAACTCGTTAATATTTTGTTTTTATGACATTATTTTTAAAATAATTGGCAATGTCTCACAGTACTAATTTTAAATGAAATGAAAGCAAATGAATTTAATCAAATGAATTTTTAAGCAAATGAAAGCTCATCTTCTCTAGTTTTGAATCATAAAAAAGTTATAATCAAATCCTGTTATTATGAGATCATTTAATATCCATATCATGTTGGTGAGAATACCGAAAAACCGCTTATTTTGCATTCAGAGCTTCAAAAACGAATTGCAGCTTTCTGAATAACACTATCCTGATCTTCTATGTTCAACATCATTTTTTTAGACTGTATTAGTTATAGAATAGGGAAAATCAGTTTTCAGAGGTGTGCTTTAACTTTTTCTTTCGTCATTTTTTCAGATAAGTTATGGGCAATTTTTTGTGAATTTCTACATGTACAGATAGAAAAAATGTATATAATAGATCTTCTAATAAATGATAAAATAATTTTATTACTATAAAACAAAATAAAGAACAGGTATATATTTATCTAACTACTTCTAATAAAAAACATTCTTTTAATAAAAAAAGTATTCACATCAAAGAGAAGTTCTAAAGAACTGGCTGGATGTACAAAATCAATACGAGAATGTGAGAGGATTTTAATTTCAAAGTTGTTTTTACTGTATTTAGAAAAAAAATGGTGCATTTCAAAATGAAAAATTTTTTAAATTATTTGTGTATTATCAATTTATTGTTTGAGAAAGAATAACCGAATTATAGGTATAAAATTTTAATGATTTTATATTAATACTCTAAAAATTCTCGGAATATTCCGAATACGATATACCATGTTATTTTCAATTTCATTTTTAACGTTGATACGTTCGTCAAGAGGGATTATTATTGACAGTAAAAATCCCCAGAGTGCAATAATAATATTTTGAGTATTCGAATTTGTAAACAACGATTCATTGTAACTTTAACTTGATTTAAAACGGACGTTGTGTCAATGACTTTATGTGCAATTGAGGCTAAGTGTTTGTCGCTCTAGTTTATCGCGCAAGCCCCGAGGTATTTTTTTCAATGTCAAGAAAACCATGTCATTCTGCCATGCAGATTGAAACAACAAAAAAGATACTTAATGTAATTTTTTTATAGCAGATTGCTTGACAACTGATTCATGATGATGCATTAATATTTATAAACAAGATTAAAAAATAAAATCAATTTTTACGTATCATTATTCACCCACAGGTTCAAAAGAAAATGGAAAACATAAAAGTTCATAGAAAAGTGCATGCAAAGCAGGATTAATTTTTTAAATTAATAATTTACGCGCAAATCCCGGATGGCAATGGGATGTAGGGGAAGAGAAAAAAGTTTTGCTCGCACGCGAAACGCAACGTTATTTTGAAATGTTTTAACTTTTAACGAGAGAAAATCCACATCGCCGACGCAGCTCGCGCTTCTCTGTCTACTTCTCAGTTTTCTCGCGGCAAGTTCTACGCACATACATACATACACACACGCGCGTACTCGGAAAAAGCGACGAAAAAGGAAAAGCTTCGCGGGGTGAAAGGCCGTAGGTCGATAAGCGACAGACCTTCTCTCTCTGTCTCTCTCTCTCTCTCTCTCTTTGCCGAGCGGGCAAAATTTCACTCGGAATAAGCAGTAAAAAGTTTTTAATTCTTCTCCAGCAGAATTATAATGACTGGCAAGAACGTTATACTCGTGTATCCGGGTGTAATTTTAAACTTGCGGAATGAAATCGAAAGGGGTGGAGGGGCGAGTCATTCGTTTTCGAGAACGTAAACGGAAGAGTTCGAAAAGCTCAAAAGCTCGGATATATAATGTTTGGGCTGAAACGCACAGGCTGATGCAAATTTCCGCTTGTCATTCCGCAATTATACAGCTATTTGCGCTGTACACAAGTATTGATCATAACTTATTCACTTAACTTGGATGTATGTGTATATACGCTGGCTGTGCGATTTGCTCGGTACATGACGTATCCGGTGAGCAGCGGGCGCGCGCTTGTAATTAATTTGGTAATGTAGCATTAATTAAGTCTCTTAAGCGGAGAATAATGTAATTTCGTAAATAAAGTAGGTGAGTAATCAAGAAGACTTTAATTTTAAATTTCAAAAATATCTTTGACAAATAATTGAAATGCTTTTTTAAACTCGTGGAGATATATATATCTCCACGATATTTATATATATATATATATAAATTGAAAGTATAGTGTTATATACAAATGCATTGCATATGATTATAGAATACTGTAAAGTTTGCTTGTTTACTGATTATTTGTTGTTTTATTATTAATTATTCACGTAGGTATACTATATAAATAATATACATGTTTTTATAAATCCTTATAAAGGTTGTAATAAAATTTCAATGATAATAGATTCACAGATAATACGCAATTTGTAAATGTTATTTAAAAAAATTTTAACTATTTAAAAATTTTTCAAAACCTCTTACTTATCAGTCTTTTACAAAGTAATACATAAAGCTTGAAAAAGCGCCCTTTTGAAATTGCATTCTCACGTGCACCGGTTGTGTACGTAGCGCTGCAAAGTAATTCTAACAACTTCTATCATATCACACAACCTATCGGTATTTTATTTCGAAATATCGAACCGGTGCCGCTCCAGCACAATCTTCAACTAACATTGAAAGTTCCATTTAGGATAGTTCCGAGAGCTCAAAGAGGTAAAACGTGTGCGAAGTTTCTATCGAGATCGTAAATGTTGCTGTTGATATATGGAATTTCATATTAATTTCAAGAGATTTATTACATTTGTTGAAAATTATGTAAATTTCAAGCCTGACATAAACAATAAATGTTATGGGACATTAGAGGGATATCATGAAATCGACATCTTTTTCTTTCTACAAGTTCTGTAACACTAAAATGTGGATTTAACGTGTAAAAGGAATCAGAGTAGGAAGGGTTAATTATTATGCGCAACCGCCGCAAGACCGCGACAATCTACAGGGCGCTGATTTGCATGGAAATCGCCGTTTCTCATATTCTATTTTTGAGGAGAAAATCGATGGAGTAAAACAAGACATGTACACGCGATAAGGCTAAATGACAAGAAGACGGTGAAAATGTAGAATGCGTTTTGTTTAATTAAGATTCTAATCATTTTTATTAAAAATAAATTAAAAAATAACATATGAATAATTTATATGCACCAGAAGAAGAAAAATATTAAACAAGAAATTCAATCCCTTTTTCATCTACTCAATTTGTAAACATCAATAAAATAATCTACATTATAGCATGTTATATAACTGCTTTGAAAGTTCCTGCCTTTTATATTGACGTGTTATTCATGTCTATATAACTCTGTTATGTATCTTATATTTAATGCGATAGTACATTTGTTTTTCTTGTTATTATACCTTTTACAATCAACTTTTTATTATAATTCCAAATACTTAATTATGTACTTCATAAACAATTTGA
The DNA here is from genome assembly GCA_036873485.1 of Torymus texanus. Lineage (NCBI taxonomy): Eukaryota > Metazoa > Arthropoda > Insecta > Hymenoptera > Torymidae > Torymus > Torymus texanus. Next base: position 367 of record JAYJLV010012129.1, on the reverse strand, counting down.
AACGTTTCAAATATAAACGACTATTTCTTATATTTATACATAATATATATAATATACATAAAACTCTATTAAATTCAGGAATAAATATATTACCTACGTTTGATAAAGTAATTAAATTGCGAAAAACGACCGCATAGACATATAGCTACCACTGTACATCATTCGAAAGCATGCAAGCGCTTTAATCATCACAACTACACGAGCTCCAATGAACCGTGTACGCCCATCATACACACTCACCTGCGCACGCAAGATCACTCTTGATTCTCTCTCTCTCTCTCTCTCTCTCTCTCTCTCTCTATCTCTCTCTCTCTCTCTCTCTCTCTCTCCCTCTCTCCCTCTCTCTCTCTCTCTCTCTCTCCCTCTC
>JAYJLV010012020.1:0-33472 GCA_036873485.1 Torymus texanus | reverse complement strand
CAACTGTTCCGCAGAGAGTAGCTGATGAGTGCTGCCGTCACGCGACCGACTACTGAGTTGCCCTTTAATTGCGCAACTGCGGGAAATTTAAATATTGATAATTCCCAAACAATACGTAAGCTGTGTGTTGTCATAATCTTAGCCAGTTTGAAGAAAATGAAGATTAGATATTATGATTTGTTATAAATGTAATCAATGTGCTCATTCCATCTCATATTAGAGTCAGAGACTATCCCAAGATATTTAGTACTCTCAACCCTCTTCATTATTGTACCAACTATATTGATGTTCAAGTTTTTTTGGAGTACTATTATATTGATTTCCAAATTCCATGTAAACTGTTTTGTCATTGTTTAATGAGAGTTTATTCAGAGCTAATCAGCTGGAATTTTTTTCGTAGAAATTCATTCATTATTGATTCCACTTCCTGTCATGTTTTAGCTGTCCAAACCACAGCAGTATCATCCGCGTATGAAATGATTGTATTTTCTTAATAAAGTCTGCTATTCTCTTATGTATAATTTTTTCGAAAATTTTTGCAATATTAGAGATTAGTGAAATGGGTCTATAATTCATGGGAATATGTTTTTCCTTAGTTTTGTGGATAATGTTAATATTCATTGTTTTTCCCATTATCTTTCCGTTGAGCATTAGTTCATCTATTTAAAAACGTGCAAAGCCTCGCATTTTCGGGATATGTAGTAAAAGTCTGCTGGAAATTCATGGAAAAATGAACGATGGGTATGATTTCGTACGTTTCGTGGAACAGATTTAACTTATACACATGAGCACCTCTGTTGATTAAATTTTAAAATAAAATTATAAATCTCATAAATAATGTACAGCAATAAACATTAAAGAATTGAATAAAAAGGATATTTAGAATAGAAACTAAACGAAGGTAGCCCAAATTTTGTTTGCAAAGTTTTTCTTATGAGCTTCTCAATTTACTTATTTCAACATTTTTATTTTTGTAGCGTATATTAGTATTTTAGTATTAGTATTTCATTTATTGTAAAATATAGTTTACAAACATAAGCATGTATAATAAAACATTCAAAATTATAAATACTTGTAGAATATGAAAATACATCGTCACACATGTTTAAAATCCGGTAAGACAGTCAATAACTAACTTCAGTCACTTCAAATTAATACTGTTATGAAATATCGCAGTCTAAACTCAAAGCTATATAATACTGACCAGTAAGTCAAAACTAAAAATAATAATATCATAGATTAAATATGAAGTAAAATAATTTTAGATGACTAGAAATTAGATTGACTAGAATACTTATACAACTATACCCATTATTAATGACATGATTGATCACTGACATTGTCAGATCGTCAATTGAGTCATGAAGTTACAACATCTCTCGTACACTCTCGACACTCACGCTAATAAATACATTCATACTTATAATACTGCTAGTATATAATTCAATAAATAGAATAGCGCAACATACATTAATACATAAAAAACGATGTATATGTTATAATACATAAAATAAATTAACATATATAGCAATTGGTGGGTTAATAGTATAGGCAATCTATCATAAGAATAAGATATATAACATTTTGAGACCACTTTTCAGTTAAATTGAATAGTAACACAAATTTCATTAAAAAAATTAGCTTAATTTGAAAAATGTGATAAGCAATTATTTTTCCAAACAGTCTTAACGATCTTAATAACTTCTGTACCAACAATATCTTAAATCTAAATGAAGTCACAAAGTAAACAAGTTAACTGAATCAATTAGCTTTAAACTTAGCGTCGTTATCTCGTCTTATAATAACGCATAAAAAGCTTGTAAAAAAGTCGCTCTTCTACGGATACACCAGACTCGAGTGCACGAAGTTGGCGGGAAACTTTGCTTCTCGTGTAATCGATTAAACTTTCGTTTTCATCGTATACACCCACATACACAAAGCTTTTTATTGCTCTCGCAACGGGCGCACGAGACAAATTTTTGCAGCTCGTCGCATTTGAATGCGGGATTCGTTTCTCGCCAGTTCCAACAGGATATACAATCTATTGAAAATCATCGGCTGGCGGGGGGAGAAGTGCGCGAAATTGAAAAAGCGAGAAGAGAAGAATCGCAAAGGTCTCGTGTTCACTTCTCTCTTTCTTTTTTCTTTACAAAGTCGGGAGGAAATTGAAGGCTCGCGAGCTTATATCGTCCTCGACTTCCGTCGTAGCGACGAGATGCGGATGATAAACGAGCGTGTACTTTGGGATTATCTTAATCGAAGATCAAAAAGAGGTGAACGTACTTGGGTATTAAAATGTCAAAGCTTGCTGGTGTAAAAAAATATTGGCTGCCTTTGGCAACACCTGAAAGTTAATTTATCGAGGACGTCATTCGATTTTTTCGTAATATAAATTTTCAGTTTTCGAAATTAATTGGAACTTCGTATGAAATATATTATAATTATGATGAAAATGTTTTTGATGTGAATATTAAATTTTAAAGAGGAGGCTTCGTGTAATATTGACGTGCCAAAGCATTCCTTTCTTATATGATGTGTCACTTGGGTCCATTAAATTCAGCCCTATAATGTTGAAAGTAACGTTTAATGGCATACTATTAGGATCAGAAAATATATTGTATTGGATTATATAAATAAAATTATATTCATAATTTTACCGGTATTATTAGCTAAAATAATTCCAAAGAAGACTCAAGACATTATTAGATTCATTGCTGGTATTAATTCGATACGGTTATTATTCATGTGGGACGCATAAAAATAGGTACTTTCCGCAGATGCATTCTTTATGCTGGAAGAAATATAAGGATAAGAAGAGGCATTACCTAGAAAAGGTGCACGCAATATCCGCAAGAAAAAGTGTAACACTAAAAAATGACAGCAGCTGCTTTTGTCATTTTTCTCTTTAGATAAGAGGGTCAACATTTATTTACAATTCACATGTTCTACGTGAATATATCCAAGTCATAGAAGATCGCCTACAATCTCCGCAAAATATTTACTTTACTTTTAATAAATAACCATAGCACTCGATTCCGCAATCCATCTGTCATCCACGATCAAATATTTCACTCCAATTAATAATCCCCAAACAATTATCGCACCCACACGTCATTTTGACAGCATGCATTATAATAATTCTCGTGCAACGACGCGATACGCTTCTCTGATATAATTGGCCAAATTCAGGCCGTAACGCGATTCGCATTTCGAATGCGACTCAGGCGAATACACGCACATGTGTGTGTATATGTGTTGAGGTTGCTAGCTATATAGCATCGATGCATCGATCTTCGCGTGTGACGCGAGGCGGAGGCTGCTGAGGTGATATATTCCTGGAAGCAACTCGTGTGTCGAGCAGAAGGACGGTTAGTATGCTGGAACGTGTCGAATGATTTGAGGATAAATTTAGGCGACCTGCCTGTATTTTTCTTACTTTTTTCACTTCTCTGTTATCCTAAGCTTTTTTCTTTTCGGGGCATCGAAGATGTTTTATGGAGCGAGCTGAAATGGTGAGGAGCAAGTGGAGGCTCGTCTCGCCTGTATATGGGTTGATGAAATGCCTAGTCAAGCGGATGCGGAAGTTTAGTGGCCTAATTTTGTAACAATCGTTGTAAATGAGAGAACGACTACGCGCAGTGAATACGTTAGGGTACTTGGAGTGATTCGGTATATAGAAGGCTTTGATGAATAAAATTAACAATCAGGAAATACGATTACGTAAATAGTTTTGCTTGTACTATGGTAGAGATTGTTTTTGTTCAAAATTTATAGAATACTCACTGGAAAAAATATGTATCAATTTTGTTAAGTAAAAAAATAAATTAAATAGATGTCTGACTATACGCATCCTTTCACTACTTTCAGTAGACGTCGAATATCAAGTAACGGTCCGAATCATATAATTTCATAGAAGATAACGAATTTTGTTTGATATATTTTTGCATTGCAAATGATATGAATTCCATATACTTATCTTTTCTTCTTGAATAATAGTCATTCTTTGTGTCTCAAACTTCGTCAAGGCAGATTGTTATGTACTAACCTATATTTAAAACTGTCCAATTTGAAAGTAAAAAATCTCTTTGTACATTCAAATGGTAACACCAAAATCTTTGTTTATTTCCAATGAAAAGAAATTGAATAATTCAAAGGGTCGATACTTGAATCGTGTCTTATTATTTTAATAGCAGCAGGTCAGGCAAAAAGTCATAAATCATCGAAAATGTAAATTCAAAATGTAGCAGAGATTTTGGAATAACGGAAATTAATTTGCACATTTCAAGAAGACACAATATGACACGTGTATGTTAATTTTAAATAGGTATAACTTTACGTAATGCGAAAACGCCGAGTGAGTGCATGAAAGAATTCCAAACGAGCACATAAATTACATAATTTCTAAAGTGAAGTAATTCAAAGGCAAAAATAATATAAAAACTTTCAGACCATATGGTTGATACGAGACGACATAAAACTTTCCGGCTTGTTTAATTGGACTACCATAAACATTTATATGAATACTAAATGACGTGTTCGTAATGTACGTACACGCGTACTACTCCAGCTTTCCTCAAACAATAAAAATCACCATTCCAGACAATCAACTTTAAAACTTCCCAACCGAAAACCTGACCGTGATTTTTCAATTCACCCCTTTTCTTAAACCCCTAGAACCCCTAGCGAATACTTCCATTGCTATGTTTTTTTTTTAATTTGTCACGCGAATGGAGTGACAAAAAGAGAGAATCACTGACACGCGAGAGAGAGAGAGAGAGAGAGAGAGAAAGCTTGAAGGAGGTCGACAGCCCGAGAGTCAAACGTCGCTCCTCTCGGGACGACTTGGCACAATGGCCCCGTACCCTCTCTCACTCTTTCACTCTCGACTTTGCCGAGAATTCAAACATTCATTTGGCAGCATGCTGAAGCTTTGTGCACAGCGAGTCTGCACCGATTGTCTGTCATAAGTATCATTAATAATTCTAAGCTCATAACGATACAGAGAAGGTGGGGAAATGGATGAGGGGTGATGTTAGAAAATTACGTTCGAAGGGGTGTCCTTTTAGGGTAGCGATTGAAATGAGTTTTGTGGAAGAGGGAATGGGCTGAAGATGATGGAACGAGAGGGTGGGGTGAAAGTTTTTGAATGTGACAACTTATTTCTACGTTCGTTCGCCATTTCAAAGGTCGAAAATCGTTTTTGATGTTGTCAGGAGTCTGCAGGGTTGGAACAGATTTTTCGATTTCTGAGTTTCACAGAATTTATTGAAAATGGAATTTGATAACATTATTCGAGTTATTTGTAAAATTACGTCACTTTCAATCATACCTTTTTATTAATTTGAATCAGTGAAAGGTCCTGGGAAAAATTGATTTATTTGTGACCATACGTGATTATATATGACCTCATTTGATTATATATCGATTTGGTTCTGTATAAAAATACTTGTTTGTATATCATCGAGTATAGTTTTTTAGAAGAGCAAGATTTTTATATGTGAGTATATATGATGGTTTTGTTCATTAAATTTATAGTTCTTTAAAAAAAAAAAGTAACTATAATTTCGTAAAAGATAATGTCATTTAAAGATAACACTCATGTTTAATAGCACGTGGGGATGCTGGTCTGATAACATCCAGGTTACTTAATGTTCTATTAAACAAAGCACACTTTACTCCGAGCAAACCTTATTTACGTCGCTTGCTGTTATACGTTAACAGCTTCCACAAATTATAAAAGTCCAAGATTAGCTTCTTTGCAAAATACACACCGAGACGTAATACAATGTTTAATAAAAGCACTCCTCGTAATTATTAAAAAAATTTAAGTAATTAAATTTTCCTAATTCATACTTTCATATTCTCCCGCAAGTAATATTTTTCTTTGGTATTTTTGTTTATCTCTCATATACATTATAAAACGGAAACAGTATATTATAGCAAAAACCTTTCTCAAAGCTCTTAAATTAAAATCCACAACCTTCGCAAACTTTCAATTCTACGAGCCATCCTCATCCACCTTCTGAAACCCAAATCTCACAGTCTACCCATCCTTTGTCCCATGCTACTATACAAAAGGTCGTTGCGCGTAGGTATAAATATTTCATAAATATCCCCCGCGTTAGCGGGTATAGAGAAACTTTTAAGATAACTCGCTGATCCTCGGAACATCTTTCCAAGTAGGTCTTCCATTTAATCTCTGCTCTTTCGCCGACGTCACGCGGGATTTTTCTTTGCTAAGTGGGCCGATATTGGATCGCCGGGGTAAAAGCTGCGGTTAGCCGCACGCACACGACCATTAAAGAAACACCTGATACTACGCGTTTGAAATGTTAGCAACAACTCATGTGTTCGTGCATGTGTGTGTGTTTTGTTTGAAATGAGTGTGTTCAAATTACGGGGCTAAGTTTCAGTATGATTGAAATGTGACATGAAGAATGGGAAGTAAAACCATAACGAATTAATAATTTGTTTTCTCGATGTTTTGATAGATTGGTGTTATAATGCAAGTAAGGTGGAAGCTACCTGGGGGATTCAGAATACGGCGTGAAACCAATTTTTATCCGTTGCTATATATATTCATGTAACGGATGAAATCATCTTTCCAAACTGACAAGACAACTGGAATGAGAGAACGTTTCAATTTGCATAGAAAGTACATCGTGCAGATTGAAGTAGAATATAATCGAATCTGATCAGGCTGAATGCTTCCAAGGGACACTTCCTATAAAATTTATGAACGTATTCAGTCGTAGAAATTGTCAGAGTTTCTGTATTATTCCAGTTTTTTCCCAGTAGAAAATCCAGTATTTACCTTATCCACGTTATTACAAATTAGGGTAACATCAACGAAAGCACTTGTAATTATACCCGCGTCAAATTAAGTCATAATAAGTATCATTATTTACGAGCGGTCATTTTATTTGACAGCGGCTTTGCGTCATTAATATCGAAACCCCTCCGTAATACTCTTTATTATCACTAACATCATCGCGAAATTCGGCTACACGCCGAAAAAAAGCATCGGCAGCAGCAGCAGCATCATCATCGGGGCGTTCCTTTTCACTCTCTATCCCTAGCAAGAGAACGAGAAGGCTAATCTTTTAACGACGTACGAGACGCGCCCAACAAAAGGAAGACGAAAACATATGATGGTCGTCGTTGGCAGCGCACAATCCTTCTCGTCATCTCTCTCCTGCGCCAGAAAATATGAGCGCTGACGAAAATCTCCACAGAGAGGAACAAAATCCAGGCGCCGCTAATACACGCAAGGTCAATTGCACTCGGGGAACAACGTGACGAGTACGCCGGCACACTCCCTCACGCGCGCACTCAGACAATCCAATTAGACCTGTGTGTATACACGGTATTCAGAGGACGAGAAAGGAAGAGAGAGAGAGGGAGGGAGAGCGAAAAGTAGGAAACGGTCGGTATGAAAGCGGCTGATCTGAAAACTCTTCCGCTCTCTCTCTCTCTTTCTCTGGGAAGAGCCTTTGCACGGTATAGTAGTGGTAGAAGCACCTGCTGCCGCTGCAGCAACGAGAGTGAGAGACGAGCTTTTTGGGTCAAGAACTTGCAACTCGTCAGAGAAGGATCGACCGGCGGAGACATAGAACAGGTGGATACATTCTACAGTGCGGGAGGAATGCATGGATCTACATTACCGACTGTGGGCGATAGAATAGGTACAGAGGGTGGATGATCAACTGAGTATCCGGTTTGAGCTTGCGAGTAGAGCTTTTCGACGTATTTAGAGTTGTTTGGTAGGTAGACGATAGAGTGCGCTGCTGTATTCTGCGATGCCGAAACGTGGGTGCCGCTGCTATGAGAGGAATGCTATTGGGGGAAAGGCATACGATGGACGGTGGAGATTTATGTACTTTAATAATGGCTTGAGATCCCTGCTAATGATGTTTTTAATAAAAGCTGGGCGTTATGAAACGAAAGAGATAAATGTAGCCATGGTAATTGCACTGTGATAAAAAACAAGATAGTTAGGATTGTTGATTGGAATTTAATTGGACCTAGTAAGTTTAACGGTTAAAATAAAGGTTTAGAATTGGTAGATAAGTTGGTCGGTTACAAAGTTTTCGAGAGTAATGTAAATAAGTAGTTAATAACGCGAGAAGCTCAAAATACTGATGCGAGTTTAGCTTTGGGGACACAGCTTTGTGGATCTTTGCCGAGTTTAGTGGCCTTTGATGAGAACTTGATGTACCGCAGGAAAGTTCCGAACTTCGGCTTATAAATACCGTTAGAAGACAATATTGGTGATAATGAGCCCTTGTTATAACTTATTTCAGCCCTTAATGAACGTTAAGTATGAATATAATGTATATTATTAATGAACAGCAATTATTATTGAATAATTAATAACAATAATATTATTTTTTTTGAAGATATTAAGGTTCACCTTGCGAAGTTTATTGTGTTATTAACGAAAAAATTTACATTTTGAAGATGAAAAACCTTTTAAGAATAAGGTTTAAAATAATATACTGTTTTTTTCTAGGTCAAGGGAGTCGTGTTTTGAGAGCAGGTTGATATTTAAAATATTGACCTTCGATATTTGCGAGATTAAAGTATAGTTAAAACTTCGTAAAATTTTTATTCTATGAAGGATTATTTTTTGCGAGCAACCATCATAAAGTATTTAAATTTTGATCAACCTAGTTTATAACGTGTTTTTGATAACGCTCATCTTTCTTTAAAAAGTTATGAGACACATCAGTAATAAAAAGTTTTTAAATAATTTTAAATTTCTAACTTTGACGCTGAACGGAAAGAAAAAAAAAGTTGTTTTCACAAAATAAGCTTCTCCGCTCAAGAGATTATCTCTTTTCTAAATAAGTCTTTTATTATTTTTTTTTTACTTTTACTTTTCGCGGTATAGATACGCTGTAGCTTGAAAAGTGATCAATCGTTCTTGTATGTATCGCTATCCGTCCAAAGGATAATCTTATCATGTATATATATGTCAAAATAGCTGCTGAAAAGAAATCTCCTTGAACGCTCAGTACATCAGTAACTAAATATCGCTTCCAAGAATTTAAAAAATACTTATAATACCGTCACCCATAAGAAACGATTAAAATTAAAATATACACGGAAAAAATAAAACAGTAAAATCAATTGTATTAGTCAAGTCATAATTCTATTTCTGCGACAAAGAAGATTTCACCCTTAAAATTGAATATTCTACATTTCAAAATGGAAATTCTACTTTTCAAGAATGGGGATTCTACATTGTAATATTGATTATTAAATTTCAAAATTTGAATTCTACTTTTTAAGAATGGATTATACATTTCAAAATGGAAATTTTACCAATATTTTTGAAAGTAAAACGAACTTGCTCCACTTTAGAGTCAAATCAACTGTCGGGAATGTAGAATTTACTGATTATTTTATTCCATGTAATCAGAAAGATTCTTAAAAACTCTCGTCGTTAACGAATCGACGTCACGAATAGTTACGACAAGCCTCAGTTAAACAATTTCAACGTCAAATCAATCTATAACGAGTCAATGCCTTAGTCGGAATTTGGAACCCCCACGGCATTGTACACCCACAAAACAGCAAATGAAATTTCAGCATTTCCAACATAACTCGCTTTCTCCTCGATCCTTCGTTCGCGTATAAAAAGCTACGTCACCCATTTGTCTCTCGTCGTTCTTCTGTCCCTCACCTCTAACGAAGTTTTGCCTGTCGCAATTTTTCGCTCGCCTCGTTTGCGCAGAGCACAGCGCAGCCAAACGACGACGAATCGAACAGCATAACAAGACGTCCCCACCATTCTCTCTTCCTCTTCTATCGAAAATCGAATAACCAGGAAGCGCTCGCGCGTAAAGGACGCATGCCAGCGCGCGCGAAATTCCCATGGCCTTGTCACTACTTTTGCTTCTACTGCTGCTTCTACTGCTGCTGTGCTACTCGATTCTCTTCAAGCGCGCCGTGGATTATATGGCTTGGCTCGGTTCCCACACGCATTAGTCTTCGCGCGAGCCAAGTGCGAGGGGAGGGGCGAGATTGTAGCGGCTACGCCGGTAGTTTTCGAGCTGGGAATTAGTTGGAGACTTGAGGTTGCGGTAGTGGTGCTGGTGGCGAGCGAGTGCTAAATGATATTTCGCTACTTACTTCCGTTATGTGTCGACGAAGAGCCGTCGACGGGCCTCTTTGGCTAATTGAACTGGCAGAGGGAAATACGATACCGGCTGGTCATGCTTTACTGCGGTGCCGCTTCGCAGTTATTTTTAGAGTGGAAACGTACACTTGGCCTGTCTTTCAATTTTAGTAATTGTGAGGCCTTTTTTCCAAAGGTGACGCGTGTGTGTTTGTTTTTGGATTAGAGAAAATTAGATATATTTTTTAAAGTAATATGGATTTAGTGACGGATAATCTAATTTGATAGTTCAGGTATAATTTGGAAAATGTATAAATAGAATTTTGTGTAAAAAGCCTGTGCTTTATTCCAAATAAAATTTAAAAAGAATTCCAAGTTAATGAAAGTAGATGCAATCGAAGACTAGCTCAGTTAGACTTCGATTTCAAATGAACCTTTTTATACTCGTGCTTCCTGTAAAAGCGTTAGGTTTTTTTTTAACCAATGTCTTTGTTCGCAGTTTTATTGTTACCCCGTAAGCACTAGTTTTGCTGACTTCAAAGGGGCTCTAATGTTCTTAATAAGTTAAATTTCTTTGAAGTATAAAGAAATGGCGGTATTAAACCTTTTATATTTAAATTAAATGGAAAAGACGCGGGTACTATAAAATTGAATGCAACGCGAATGGAATTCTTATGAGCGGTAAGAGAATGTGTGGGTTGTTTTATTAAACGAATGTATGTGAATAATTTACTTTTAGGAGTTATTTAGTGTTGTACTTGTAGGACTTCTTACCTATAGAGACTCGAGTACATGAAATAAATAGCTTTTGTATGCATAGGTGCATAATATTTTCATTAAAATTGTAGCATGTTGTATCGAATAAAAGAAGATATATTATTAATCGCAAGGTCATTAGATTAATATTGCAATAACATAAATTTCATTATTTATTAACAAAATCCATATAGTTTCGTTTTTTAACGAAAATAAAGTGAAAACTCTTTTATTCCGAAAATTATAATAGTATTTATTACGAAATAATTTTGAAAGTTTCGATCTGATAAGTCGAAGATGTACACATGATCAGGAACTTCTAAAGCTACTTATCTTGTTGAGAGTATTTTGAAAGTTTCAGACGTCTGACGGATGTAAGTTGCTATAAGATTAACGACGTCACATACAATACATGTCATGCATCCAAACTATAGACATTCACACACTCGAATCGCAAAAAGTTTCGATATAAAAAAACCAGATATTTTCAATCATATTTTCATGTATTCTTCTTTCCATAAACATCAGTGTAATATATGTCTTTTGGTACACTGTATTTTCTTTCATAATACAATCAAAATCCAATCCCCATTTCTCCTTGAATAATAATTTCCATTGACTTTGTTATAAAATATTTTCATAATTATATTAATTCTATATCAAACAAATGATCTTGTACATTTAATACTACTGAAACCAAGAAAATCATTCTTCCGGCAACTAAATAAATAATTTACAACCTTATCAAAGGAATTCATCCACAACAAACCCAGTCTATATCGAATCATGACGCATGCATTAATGCAACACTACCATCGCTATCAGCTAAACAATCGATAATAGCGCAAAAAAAGCTCGCCTAGCCGTTGCATATACGATTTCCCACTATCAAGTTCGCGTGCACCGGAGGAGCAGCAGCAGCAGCAGCAGCAGCAGAGTTTCCTTTCTCCCCCACATATACGCGATAACGGTAACCTTGCTCGTGCTGAGCACGTGACACAGCCGCAGAATTTCGAGTTTTCCGCGCGCGTACCGCGCAAACTCGTTACTGCCGCGTGTGCTCTCTCTCTCTCTTTCTCTCTGTGCGAATCGATGCCGCACTCAAGTGCTCCCATTATCCATTCATCCCGCTACCTAGGATTTTCCCAGCCCCATTAACCCGTCATTCTGTATTAATCGTGACGCTTAAATGAATGAAAGCTAAAGCGCAAACATTGATCTTTCATTTGATATATCGCTGACTGGGTAATGTCTACGAACAGCTTCCAAATCATGCGTGGAAATTCTGGGATTTTCCTACATAGAGTGTAAGCTACACTGGCGCCCGGTGCGCAAGCTCGTACTCTCCACACCCTCCTGACGCGTGCTGTAAGGTCAGCTGAGCTACACCCACATACACACATCGACGAGTCTGCACACAGAAAGCGCGCCAACTTTCAAATCGTCATCTTCTATTTTGACTTTCACCCGCATCTCCAGCTAAGCTTAATTTCCCAATTCCCAGGAAATCTCTGCCACAGGTTTGCGAACTATTCCAACCATCTGACGCGTATCTTCACCTGAAACTTAGCTGCCAACTGAACTTTATATACCTACACGCGTTTAGCATCTATCTTTCTTCATTGGCGCAGTCGCCTTGACAACGCGGAGCGCGCGCGTCGCTTCCCACGTGTATGTATGTGCGCGGGCGCAGCACGTTGCGCCCTCCATGGTGGTGTGCGCGGGCGCGCGTTCTCATATACATGTGCTCTACTCTCTCTCTCTCTCTCACGACAAGGACAGACGCAGACTCGTTCTCGTAGGGGAGAAGGGAGTAGCAGTAGCAGTGGCGTTGGTAGTGCGCGAAAGAAAGAGAACGCGTCGCGTATACCGCAGTATATGGAGAGAGTGAGAGTAAGCTGCTGCTCTCTAGGAAAAACTACGCTAACGCATACGCAAGAGCGCGCGCGCGCGTATAGTGCTTACTTACCGCGCGACCGATCGAGTAGCTCACGCGCGCGAGATCCGCATACTCGATGAGACAAAGAAAGAGGATGAGAGTCGTCCATCAAAGTTCCGTTACTAGTATATATAATATCGTGCTTTAATCCGACTGACTTTTTAAGCGCAGCGCGAGTTTTCAGATTAATGGACCGTTCGCATGAGGATTTCTCAGCTACGAGGTATTGTCTACACCTTGGTACCATTTCGAAGAATCAGGGATAAGTGTATACGTAGATAAGTACGATGCATCTGGCACTAGGAATCACTCGGGACCAGATATTAACGTGCCATCAGTACGATTTCCTGCGTCGTAATAATTCCTTGCTCACTTAAGAGAATTGATATTCTCTACCGTGTGGCAACGATGCTGATGATGATACCGTGGTATCGATTGAACACCTTTGACGATTAAAAAGCATCGCCGTTGTAATACATACCCATACACATACTGATACACACAGGGTAACCAGCTTGTTTAAATTGTAAGTTAGCTGTGTTCCGGTGCTCTGTGATTGATCGAGGGGTGCGCAAGTGACGGCGATGCTGCCGAAAGTGGGTGGCGGCGGTGGCAAGAACGCGACGACTACTCGCCTTGACCTTGACCTTCGCTCTACCTGTGCGCTCGCTCATTGCCTCGGGATCCTTACGATTTATAGCGCTGTGCGACACGTCAATCCCGATCTATGAAACGGTAGCTTTTCAATGACAACGAAATCCTTAAGAAAGTGGAGGACCATACGCAAGTCACTTCTATACACAACTGGATAGAGAATTCTCGAGATAACTGAACAACCCCATATGTACCGTTTTAGACCGCAAGTGGCATCTTCTTGTAGATCGTGAGAGATGACTATTTCAAAGCCGTGGTTGTAGCAACAACTTCTCACAAAGAGGAATACCTCACCGGACAGTGCATCAGCAGCAGTAACAGAAGCAGAAGCAGCGTTGGCCTTGACGTGAATCGATGCTCGTCGCTACTACAGTGTGCCTGAGCAGCGCGCGCGCACCGTCCGCCGCACTACTACCACCACCGCCGTCGCAGTGTGCTAGAGCGCCGTCGCCGCTGCTGCTGATGCTTCTGTCAGCCACCGGCGCGCTCGCGCGCGCGCGCGCGTGTATAACACGTATAACAGCAGGAGGAACCCCGTGCGCTCATACATTGTGCACAGTCTGCGTGCGAACGCTGCTCGGGAATAAATAGAGTGGTAGGCGCAGGTTGTTGTTGTTGTACCGGAGCGCGCAGGCCGGTCAGACGCCTTTAGAGAGGGGCGAGGCGTGTGTAGGCTAAAATTAGCCTTTTACTTTTTTTATATATATATATAGATATATATATACACGTGAGGTTTGGTGTATTTATATACACACACACACACACACACACACATATAGGTACATATGCACACGTGAAGAAACGAAGTTTGTGGTTTTTCTTATGTATATTATTGATATGTGTAGACGATGCGTGCGTGTGTGTATAGATATATGTGCTTGTTAAGTGCAAGATGATGCAAACGCTTGGCGTGATGACGATTGTTGCCAATAAGTGTGGGTGAAGTGTTGTTGGTAGTAGTTTACGTGCGTTTTGTTTCCTTATTTTCTATATAAATGACACGTGTGTTGTTGACGTTGTTTCCAGTCTCATTGTTCCACGCATTGTTACGCAGTTCCAAGGCGGAGTTGTAACACACGCCGTATAGAGAGAGTGATACATCCTTATATAGTGTGACAAGTTCGATTATTGTTGTTATTATTATCATTGTGGGAGCTCCGCTGTTCGCTTTTGGACGAGTTTTTACAACTGTACAACTTGTTGTACAGGGCCCCGTAAGGATATTAAAGAAGTTAACACGGCCCTCGCTCAACTTTACTTCTACGCTCCAAAGGAAAAAAAGAGTATATAAGTTCCGAAGATAAAGGCTGTGAGTGTATGTGCTACGTGTGCAAGGAGAAGAAGTGTCATGTTATTGCGCACCGTTAAAAGCACAAGTGTTCGGGTAATTATAAGAGAGCTAAACGCTCGAATGACTCTCTACACCCTCGCGTGTAGGGTATGTATACGTGACCGCTAAACATTGCACTCACGGATTACGAGTAAAAGTTCGAACGTGCAAACTGTGCACATGCCACACGTCTCTATTCTGCAACTCTCCTATATACGAGCGTCTAAGTTCGTAGTCGAACTGATCACATCCACACCATCCGATCGCCATTCAACAAGCGCGTGCATTGAAGAGATGATGACCAACATCGATAGACGGACATTGTTCGAACGATGAGGAGAAAACCCGAGATGAACGAAGTTGGTGCTTAGGATAAAGGATTGGGAGTCCAGCCGTCACCATAGGTCCGTCAAGCCTCGACCTGTCCTCGCAGTGCCGGAGGCAGGATTCGCCCGGACACGCGGGCAGGCTGCTTCACCCGCAGCGACGGGGTTCCGGTGGCTCTTCGGAGCCACTTCTGGACATGGGTACCCGTGGATGGGACTATGAGGCACTTAATGCCGGGTCTGCCGGTGTTACACCTACTTCAACACCACCCAATAACAACAACGATAACGCTGGTGCTAACAATAACAACAATAACAATGCTCAACATCAGCAACAGCAAGATACAGGACATATGGGTAGCACGCAGAAGATACACTCGGCGCCAAGGGTGTACTTCCAGGCGGAGAATCTGGCCTCGACGAGACGTAGGAGCAGCTGCCGGCTACTTGGACCTCAGGCGTCATACCGTAGACGTAGTCGGAGTATGAGTGCGTGGAGTGACCTGTCGCGGTCGTCTATACGATTCGATGAGAGGTAAGGGGATTATTTATGTCGTTTAGTAAGAAATGGATGTAAGGGGACGGTTGAGTTATAAGGATGAGGAAGGGTTTTTCTTCGAGATGTTATCAGGACGCCCTTGGGAGGTGAGGACCGATCGTTTGTAATAAAACGACACGGGAAAGATTGTAGCGGTAAATCATAATGTGTACGCCGGAGGGGTACGAGAGGCTCTGATGTGCTGTTATCGGGACACCCCCGTTGATGTATCGCGTGGCTACTTATTTTCGTTTATCGAATAGATTGCTGTACGTGTGGTATATAGATATGTATGTATGCATATATGCGGACATTGGAATTCATGCATTTTGGTATTGTATGCGCAACTGTCTGATACGGACCGTGAAATATTTCGCATTGTTTAGAGGAATGTATACATGTGGGACGAAGTAGTTGGAAGGTTGAATTTGAATTTTTATTTTCTATTTCTTTGGAGTTGTAGAGGTTCTGAGATGATGGTGAGGATTTGCAGGGGATGGTGAATTAAACAGATGAATCCTGGGCTTATTCGCTCAGTTTGTTCGTGTGATGAATGCTTCGTGGTAATTACTCTAGCGAGTCGTATATTGTAATGTTGGGAAGAGGCAGATGGTTGGAATAATAGAGGCTTCTGGTACGTTCTTAGTGTACGCATTTGTGTATTATTGTTGTGCTTTATTATATTAAAAGATAATGTTAATAATAAGTTGATTGATTATTTCAATTTAAATTGATATCGTGTTAAAAGGTGTGAAGTTAATATTCATTTTGAGATTCGAACATATTTAACGGATCAGTTCGTTTGACAGATAATACGGGATAGTAATTATATCGACGCGGAAATGTTTTTAATCAAATATTTGTTCATTTATTAATACAAGAACAATATTGACAGTCAATTAATTTCAGATATAATGTTTAAAGCAAACATTTAATAAAAAAATTCCGATATCTACCCATGTAACATTACACAACGTATTCATGTTCAAAAATTTGTTAAATAAATTTTCAAGCTTTCAACATTTTTCCTGTTTGTAATGAAATAAATTCATTATTTTTGTTTGAAATTCGGCTTTAAAGCACCAATTTTTATGCACATTTAATTAAAAATTTTCCTATTGGAAATTCTTCGATTTTATAAAAATATTCATGAAATTCTATTTTATTAAGTATTTTAACAACGGTATCGCTTCGTAACGAAATCTTTTAAACTAATTAGGTAAAAGCGCTGGTATAACATTTTTATTGAATATCAAATTAAATACTAATGTAATGGCTATTTAAGCTTAAAACAAAGTACAGGCTCATTAACTTTACAAAGCAGCAGCAGCTCCAACCATCTCTGGCGTGCGCAGAAATTAATATATTAAACACAAACGACGTTAATTAAGATTATTTCTGCAAAATTAAAACCTTTCGAGTCAGAATTTTCCAAAAACGAATGTTTCTCCTCCTTTTACGATACGCGCCATAAAAGCTGAATAAAAATCTCCTTTTACAAACTTCCACATTCCATTTCTATTGCGATGCGATCTCCGTATCCACCTGGCGAGGAAGCATTTATCTCCTCCCGGGCCAAGTTCACACAACTTACTTTCTCCAAGATAAAAGTTTTATCGCTTTAAAAGCCACGCGCACCAGCGCAAAAACACAATGACATAAAAATCTTCCAGTACTATACATTCCAACACATACATATACACACACACTTACACGATCGATGCAATTTTCAATATCGAACGAGTCGCAAAAGCTCTGCGCTGCTATACTCGCGTATAGATCAATGAAAATGGACTGCTTCTGCTGCTGGGCCCTGGGGAAATTGATTCGCTCCTGTCGGTAGGTTTATGCGCACACGCGGATTTATGCACGTACGTACGTACGTATCATAGTACAGAGCACATCGCAACTTTGAATCCAGTAACTCTCATTTTACACGTATATATATAATAGATACGCAGAGAATTTCGAAAAACAGGATATCTCGTTTCACCCGTTTAATAAACATCTCTCTCTCTCTCTCTCTCTCTCTCTCCAGGGTTACATTCTCCTACTTCCATACCGCGAGCGCGTACTTTCATAAGCCGTGAAATTGAAGCCTTGTGCAAACTTCGCGGAGGAGTTTTCTCTCTCTCTCGGCGAATGATATTCCTGTACCGGAGAATTTAGTCCGCGGTTGCAAGAGCATACACTAAATTCTTTCGCTGTGGTATACGTTTTATTAGAACTCACGGGTACGAGCGGCGGATGGAATATTTGGTGGGGGAAGGGTATAAATCATTTTATTGGATACAACGAACGGGTTTTCACACACATGCGTGGATATATATGAGTGTATGAAATATTCATAGAGGCAGTTTAAACGAATTAAGCCACTTACAAATGGGACGCTATTGTTTAACGTTTATACAAAGTTATTGCTGTTACTGGAATATATGACTCAGTGAGCGAGGGGGAGGACGATGGAAAAGCTCGAATATCAGAGTCAAAACGAGTGGCAGATGTAATCCGAGGTAGATTATTCAGCAGGAGACTTTCATCCCTGATATTCAAAGACTTCAGTCAGTTGTTATTCATGCATATCTATGGCCTGGGGGGTTGTAACAAAATTGTTTTTTGTAAAATAAGTTTAAGAAAATGTAGCTTGAATAAATTTCTGAATATTAGGTAAGAAAGGGGATGAATGTAGAAAAAGGAACATCGATAATATTCTTAGCAGTTCCCTGGTAGGAAATAAACCAACTTTTTTGGTTAGTGTGTTAATCAAATGCAAGCATTTTTCTCTAAGATTAATACCGAAATTAAATTAAAACTATTTTGAACTATGATTATACTTTATAACATTTATAATATTATATTCATACATGTATAAATAGTTAATTTTCGTCGGCAATATAGTAACCATAATCATGGTGTGACGTTTTTCATATAAAAATTGATTGAAAGGTCGCCAATCGTTGTTTAATGCATAAAACCCAATTTTAGTTTGATACAAATATTTATTTTTGTTGCACCATATAATAAACTCTTTTTTTAAATATAATATGATATTAATATTTAAATGAGAAATCAAATGCGAGTGATCGTTAATGGGAGTAAACAGCTATATATCAGTGATCAACACATCTATGAATATGCAAGTAGATAGATGCCAAGTTAGGTAAGACATCTCCTAGCACGCACGGCATCATGTACTTCTGCATTCCTGTCATATATGTGGCACTCGCCTATATAGTGCTCATGCAAATTTGAAAACTTCGCTGTAGGAAATCGCAGCTTCCTGGAATTTAAACTGTTGGTTTTCGTCGAATTTCTTACGATTTCCAAAGTTTAGCATAAATTTCGAATCAGATCAGTCCGTATGATTTTCTATCTACATAATTGTAACCCATTACTCAAAGTTGACTATATATAATTACTTTTACGATACTGTATAGTCCACAATCGTTACGACTGTTATATAGTTTCATTTATACTACAATTATATAGTTAAAAATAGAAACTACGATTATATTGTTGCAACAACTAAGCACATTTTTCTCTAATAATTACTTCTGTTTTCGAATCGCCTTGCATATATAGCAGCAGTCTTTTATTTTGTAAATAAAAGTTTTACTAATGACTCGCCATTACTTAGCTGCTGACCTCAATACTAATAAACAGTGTCCTACATTCTTCGCGGGATGGATGCGCACGGACATTATAATGCTCAAAATAACGTCTTTCTAAAAATTTGAAAAATGAGGTTTTGGTGTAAGGATAATGCTATGCTCAAAGAGAATGCCCCCTGGGTATAGAAGATATTAGAGCTAAAAAGTCGATTCGCGCGACACGTGCATACAGTTATAGATCGTAAAGCAAGCAAAATTAAAGAAGTTGATAATTTCGTTGAAATAAATACGAGGTACTTGTGAAATATAGTTCCACGTTTATTTATAAGTGTTACTTATTTATGAAAAATGTTATAGCAAAAAAGTAAGACAATGCTTTCAAACACTTACTGTCGTATCTCGTGGAGAAACTCCGCTATAAGAAAAGTACACTTAGAGAAAAGTTAGGTATTACATAGAAAATTATTGCTGCAGGGATTTTCGCTTAATATATCTTGACAACAAAAATTCTAAAATTACGACTCACACGTGATCCCAAAGTTTGTTTTTTCATTCTACGAAACATCCGTAGAAACCATACATATTTCACAAAAACATTTGATCCAGGTATTAAAAAAATGATATACTCAAATTAATGTTTATTTCGAAATGAAATCCCAAACCTTTTGCATTATTGCTTTCATGATTCGACGCCAGCAAACGTAGAAAACCCATAAACAAAATAATCCGATTAGGAATTCCTACCGAAATTCTCCGCCTCAGCGAAAACACATAAACGTACATACATGTATATATACACATAGCAATGGCAATAATACATCGTGCGCAGAAATGAAGAGACAAAGAAAAATTCGTCCGCTGGAAAAAGGACGCGCACGTAGAAACACACGCACATACCATGGTCGACTACTTGATCGCCTGTCCTTTCCTCTCACACATTCGTATAGGTGTTCATCGAAAACCGATATTTGTCTCTCGCTTTCTCTCGCGGGGGATCTTCGCGTATAGCATCAGCAAAGGGCGAAGAAAGAGAGATAGAAGAAGAGAGACAGAGAGAGAGCCACTCACGTATACCACTCACACTCACATACGCATATCCTCACCGTCTCGCCATTATCCGGCTTATGTTTTCACTAGAATTTATTGACTTTTCCGTGTTCCGAGGAAGCTTTCTAGCTGCATCTAAGAAACTTGAGAGAACGAGAGAGCGTCCTAAATTTTCCCACCTCAAGGAGAGTTTATATGGATCCTCAAGCGCTAGTTTATGTTGGCCGTGGCCGCTGCCACCGCTTTCGATTGCTCGGAAAGCAAGCAACCAAGCGCGCGTTTTATGAGTGAGAAAATACGCAGCGACCGAGGACAATTCCGACCGGTATTACCGATATTTTTCGAGATCATTGAGCAGAGCGGTCGAAGGAAAAAAAGTTCTTCTGGCTTGGTAAGCGCGCACTCACGTATGTATACGTACGAGAACGCGACAAGTGGAACGAGTATTGGTATATGAACGTGAGCCGTTCTCTTGTTGGCGTTGGCTGTTTTGTTCTCGTACAAACGTTTGCTAGTAGAATAGCTTTCTTTCTTGTCTTTTAATTTTTCTTTGAATGCCAGTCGAAGGGAATTCAAAGCGAGATAATTGAAAAATTGTCGTTCCAAGCGCTGCTATGATTTTCTATTGACGTAATTACAAAGGTTTGTTCGGGACATTATTTCAGCGTTTTATGATTTGTAGGAATCGAAATCTATTGTTGACAAAGTCGGGTTTAGTCGTAAGAAAGTGTGATAAAAATACTAAAAGATTTTCTCTCTAAGATAATGTTTTTTTTTATTCTATGTAGTTTACAGAGAATCCTCAACTATAATCCTTGAGTCGAGAACAAAAGTTAAATGTATATTGTTATAACAGACAGTACGCAAAGAAAGAATTTGAAAAACCCTGCTCCAGAAAACTTATTCTTCTAGTACTTCCAACAAAAGATTGCAATGGCTAAGAAAACAAACATTTTCGGCAAAAAATATCGCAAAAATTTTTTTCCTCGAACCAGGGACTATACTTTATCACTGAACAGTTTGGGGCACACGGGGATGAAACAAGAATTGACCTACTTTTTTGCACTGTGTATTCATAGTAAATTATTTTTTTCCAAAACCACCGTATTTCTCCGTCCCTCGAGTCAGTTCTGTATTTTCGCTAGATTTCTCCCGGGAGCAGTTTTCATGCGTGTCATCGAAACTTTCCCTAAGACGTTATTCATTGGACCATTACAGTTCAATCGGGCATTTGAGGTAGCAATTGACTTATCCTTTCCGACCCTTAATACTGAGGGAACCGTTATACCTTCGAGGAAACTTACTTTGGGTCGATGATTTCGTTTATTTTGTTCCCTACCCTTGTCATAGAAAATTCTAATCGATGTGCGTTAGAATAATCGATTCATGACAGTGCATTAACCGAAATTAAAGAAAATAGCTCATTCATCGATTGTATTGTAAGTAAAAATTAATGAATTCTGGAGGAAATAAATGTATCATGGGATGTAATTACTTGTTCAACAAAGAAGTATTCAAACAGATAATACCATACAAATTTGACGAATGTTATATATGACAAACAAAAATAAGATCTAACGAGTAAATTTTTGTCACTTATCAAGCCAAACCAGGACGTTATCAAATCACTAACCACTAACGTTTACTCAACTAACCTATAATCTCCATCGTAAATTATTCCCGCACCTGAATCAAGACATTCGCGCAACTTTATAGCACCGAATTCCCTTTATTCCCTATACCCGTTTCCCAGCAGCTCGCTTTCACAATTGCGCACTGACAGCGTAGAACCTAATGAAATCCCGCGTCCACTTACGTACTTTACGAGCCGTTACCGTGCTCCTTCATTTTCCTTCGCTGCCATTTACACACTCGCGGTTTATCATATTGCCGTGAAAACGAGCGTTTTTGCGCCATTACTTTCGCGTTCGTTCTCCCTCCAATCCTTACGCAACTCTTTGTTTTACGGCACTCACGCAAGCACAGTTGCAGTGTATGCTTAGGAAAAACTTTCGCGTCGAGAGTACTGGCAAGATGTTTTTCAGACTTTTTACGGAAAAGTTTTCGGCGAGAATGAGAAATTAAAATGCGTTAAGTCTCGCAGTAAAGTTTGCGAAATTATTATTATTTTATTTTTCGTTTGATTTCATTTTGGGTTTAGCGTGAATTTTCGAGAAATACTTTTCGGGGTTGTTTTACGCCGATGCGCACTGGAGTAAAAGTTTAATCATGAAGTTGGGAAAAAGAGAGGGTGAGAGTTGTGGAAGTTTTCCAGAATTCACTCACGATTCATGCATAATATTGAGCGTAATCAAGCGTCGCTAGCTCACTCCCACGCCCAAACGTAACAGCTGCGAATTTCACAAGGGAAAACCCGCTGCTCTTCGTCTTTTCGATGCAGTCTCAGCTCTGTACTATGATGAATAATTATGGGGGAAATATAATGCTGATATTATAGTTTAAATTCTTAACTCGGTTATTAACCCTTAACTTATCAGAGGCACGAATTCCGTATTTTACGAAACTTCTTCGCTCTGTTTGTACTTTAAACTGTTAAAGTACATTTAGCGATGTAATGGGAGGGAAATTCTGTTTGAAAATCATAAAGTGAAAGCGTTAACTTCCGTCGTATTTGTAAACGTTTTACAGGTTTTATCGCAGTAGGTGTGCGCGCGTTGCGCGTAATAAAATACTAATCTGGACGTGATAAAACGTAAAAAGTGCGTTGAAGCTTTATGTTTGTTGCCATTCGTTTTCATTAACGCTACTCTTAATTTTCTGAATCCTGTATTGACGCTTTTTATAATTTATCGCTACGGTAATTGTTTCGTTGGAAAGGTAAAAAAAAATATCGGTTTATTTCCAACATAAACTACATTTTCGAACAATGTATAACTGAATAAAAGAAAAAGAATGCTAATTAGCATTTTAATTAGGTTTTTTAAATTAATTTGAAATATAATGCGTTTATAGATATTTTACAAAAAAAATTTAAATAAATACGATAACGGCCAGATAAGATTTTCTTACAAATATAGCTGATAAGAATAACTACTTTTTTTTGTATAATAATATAAAAATATCAAATAAGGTCAACTGTTTAATCAAATGTATATACAATAAGATTCGCATAATTTTAGAAAAGTTGTTCTAAAATGAAAAATATTTCTTTTTCTTTTTTTTATACAAGCAATCTTTCCTTTATTCGAAAATATTCACCTTTATGCGGAACGTTACAAAAAGCACTATATTTGCACAGAATACTTATTAAGCTTGACTATCCTTCATTATTTTTTATGCGAAGCAAGAATATGGTAGAATGCTATTACTTTATTGCACCAAGAATGCTCACGAGTGATAAAAGCTCAGATGCCGACAAAGTGCACGTAAAGCGATTGCTTGAGTTACGATTACCCTGAATTTTTAAAGAGCCTCCATAATGAGGTGCAAAAATTCTCCGGCACTTGTAGATAATACGATTTAAGTCATTTCTCTCTTTCTCCGCCTCTTCGATTTCCGCACTCGTGCTCAATTGTATTCTTCGCGAAGATTTACTCCGGTGGCTTCGCGAATCACAATGCGTCGGAGGAAAGGAAAGCGTAAAAAGTAAATGCATTATTAAACGGAATTGATCCAGCGAAATGATAAAAGTTTGTTTGGAAAAGAGTTTCTTCGTGAGCATCAGCTTGAAAAGGAATTTTTTCATGTTTGTATTGGAAAATGCATGTGACCGTATTCTCTCTTTTCTAAAATATATATTAAAGTGTAAAGGGTTTAAAATATTTTCTGATTAAGCAGATAAAGTGAATGAGTTCTTTTTCAATATTTACTTTTGCAAAAATTTCATTAATTTCTACGAAATAAAACAAAAAAATGTGTGTAATAACATATGTATATAGCAAAGGGATTTTTTCTTTTTAATCTTTTTTTTGACAAAGAACGTAAAATCTAAGTGCGAAAACGTCGATGCTCCACTAACACATTTTTATGAATTCGGAAACCGGCTTTTATTTCAAAGTAAAAAGATACGAAACTTTTATACCTTCGACCCTTATATTCGTAAAAGTCTCCATCTGTATATATTCATTTACCTGCTGACTTACATTACCTTTTTATTTAATTTGCAGTCGCACACTATGTATTGATTATTCCACCACATGCGAGAGAATAAAATAAACCGTATTGGAAAAGTATAAAGTCCGCGTTTAATTTTTCATGACTGTCAGCAATTTAAAAATCCGCAGAATTTGAAAAAGGGTTTATTTTTAATTTTTAAAAATATCTTTAAATCTGCGCATTACAAATTCGCTTTGAGACTTGAATATAGCGGTTCGATGCTATTGATAGTCATGCTAATGGTATTATCTTTGCGTATAATTATCGAATTAACATCAATTATTTGAGATTGGCTAATATAATGTACCCAACTATTATAATATTCAATCATATTAATTCAAATTTTCCACGAATCAAGTTCTTTGATGTGCAGTTTAAATATATATATGTAGCTATACCAAATGTTTAAAAAATGTATTAAAGGCGAAAACATGTAATATTAAACAGGTCAGACGAAATATGCCAATCATAAATTGTTATTTAAAATAAATTAAAAATTTTTCAAAGTAAGGAATTTCTCGTTAACGGCACGAATAAAATCCTATTAGAAAAGTAAATGGAGAAATTATAAGACAAGTTTAACATCACAGATTTCATAAAAAAATGTTACTTTTAACAAATGTAGTAATGTGATTTTAATAAATGATTCTTTATTACGTGATAACTAACAATTATAATAAACAGAGGACTAAAAAATATAACTCAATTGTTGGTGAGCATTTTTCCGCGCAATAAACAATCTATTCAGTAGGACAATACCTCTTCTCATCTCTCTCAAAAAAGCGCCAGCGTGAGAGAGAGAGAGAGAGAGAGAGAGAGAGAGAGAGAGAGAGAGAGAGAGAGAGAGAGAGAATATCAGAGCCCGCAACAGACATATATATATATACGCATCAAAGCACAACAAAAACATCACAGGTGTACGACGCGTATGTCGCTAGTGTTTCGCATAAAGAACGACTCGCGGTTAACTCGGCAGTAACGTTGAATGTTTGAAGAGCCGCCGTTGCCGCGCCACTAGGCGTTAAAATTTACGTGGCGTATGTGTGCAAAAAAAAAAAAAAATTGCCCTCTCTTTTTCCCCTCTTACTAGACTTATACACGAATGCATAGCAACACTGCTCACACGCGCATGCAGGCATAATACTGCACGTATGGAGCTGCAACTACGCATACACAGCATCTAAAATTCAAGGTGTCGCACACGTCCGCGTCGCTTTTCTATCCATCGAGAGCCGAGTCCTCTCGTATAAAAGGAAGAGGTCCATTGAGCGACACGACCCAGTGACCTTATATATACACCCGTCACGCTCTTTTCCTTTCCCCCCTCCGTGCGCGCGTATCTTCTTCTCATTTTCTTCCTTTTCTTTCTTCGCGTTTCTTCTTACGCCCACCCTGGCGATAATCTTGCGCGTCGTAACGATTACGAGCGCGCGGGGATAGAGGAAAGCAAGAGACATCAAGTCGCTAGAGCGTAGGTTTTTTTCCGCTCTCGCGTCTCTTTTCATCGGCGTCGAGGCATTGTGCCAAAACAGAGAGCGAAAAAATCCTCTCTTTCGTAGTAGTAGTAGCAAGCAGTTGAAAAGCGGGTGAAAAGCGTTGATGCTTGTATGAATGTCGCGGGGAATGTGAAATATTTTCGTATGCGACCCTGACTGCCATTGGATTCTTTGAAACCGCTGTTTCCCTGCGGCAGTGGTAGTGGTAGCTCGTGATTTTTCGCGTTGGATGGCCCAATTACTGTCAGTTCTGGAATTGCGGGGGTACGAAGTCCTGGATTGTTTGGTTTCAATTTATTCTCGGTCGGTAGACGTCGGATTTGCGCCGTGCTTTAGTGGCTGGACGATGTGAGCGCGCGCGCGCGTACGGAATGATTAAGCGAGGTAATGAAACGGCTGGATTACAGCTCTATGATTTAAAATGTATGACGTGTGTTGTGGTTTTAGCTTTTCGAAGTGGATCGATGGTTTTATCAGGTTCAATTTGGAACTGTTAAATAATTCAGAAGCTCGGTTGAGTATTGATAATTAGAAAGTGGCTAGAGATTGAATATCATTCTTTAAGACTGTGATCAACGAATGATAATACGCATACTTATGATATTGCTATCTACCAAGAACCAATTGGATTCTTGAAATACTAGTAATTGATATACAGGAAATAATTGAACTGATCATGTATTTTAATGAGACGCAAATAGTGCTTTTGCTTTTATTGGGATTCGTTAAGCATTTTGTGAAGTATACAGAAATAAACTAGTTGACCGCATTTCGGCACTCGTTGGAAAAACTTGTATGATGACCAGAATCTTACTGGCAATATTCTGCTACTTATATACATACCTTTCTTGTGGTAATAAAATCATTTTTTTATAATTGATTGTAGCCTGAAAATTATTCAACTTGGATATATTGCGTTTATAAATATTTACTGTAATCAAGAAAATTTTGCATAAAAGTTTGTAGAAACTACATACAATAATTTATCGTCATAGCTATACGGAAGTTAAAATAGCTGTGTATTTTTCTTCGTTAAAACAAACTTTCTCTATTCAATATTACGTAAGTTATGGAGACATTTTCGTAAATAGAGCTGAATAGCTCATGTATTTTCAAGCGCAATGAAATTTCGCGACATAAACTTTTATCTCTTTAATTCATCGAACAGCAACAGTCTCTGAGTTAAATTAGTTCATGTAAATTATATATTTATATTTAATTTATTATTCTGCTTCGGGGAATAATATTTTGATATAGTAGTAGTAGTAGATAATCCATCCTACTGGAAAGTTAGAAAAACTGCAATATTACATTACAGAAGTTACGAGTGTGACCTAATACAGCTGTATAACTTATACAAAGACATACTACTGGTTCAGTGAAACAATAATAGTTAGTCAGACGATTACCAGGATAAGAGTATGATTATGATTTTCATTTGAATCATAGTCCTTTTAATTGTAAATGTTGTAAATTTATAAAAATGTTCTTGGTAATTGTGTTAATTTTGTTTCCTTTTCACTTTCGATCATTAAACTAAATATATTTCCTGCACAAATAATTACCAGCAATTACTGCCATCCAAGCTACATTTTATTCGCAAGAATATACCTAGCCTTGTTATTTTTACGCCTGACGCACATTATTCATTTTTTCAAACTTTACAATTTGCTTAAGAAAATGGAGTATGGGTGAGCTGAGGAGTTGGGAAGGTTTAGAGATTGAAAGATTGAAAGATTAATGTAACATGAATTATACAGCTATTTGAGCCCCATATTCATGAAAGTAATTGAGAAAAATGAGGCCGAAATTGATTAAATGTAGACAGGATGAGAGCCATAAATAGCCAAGAGTGATCGCAGCGCCGAAATTCACCCTATTTATACCATTTAAATATTACTTTCAACGCCACGCCATTCTTCATTCCCGTTTCATAATGCACGCGAAAAGACTACAGCCGACCCCGGGTAGAATCCCTTTCAAATATTTACGCCATTATTAAAGCTCCAAGTAAGCCGTAATTCAGACGCTCTTTTCTCTCCCTTTTGCGTCAAAAACACATCTACGCTCTCTCTTTTAGAATACGTAGCTCGCGCGCTAGTACTTTAAAACTGTACTCACTCTTCTGCCCTGGCTAGGATCGATACGACTTTTACAAAAAGGGTGGAAGAGAGAAAAAAGGAGACCAGCAAACAGAGACGTCAGTCTCTTTATCGGTCGTGCACGAAACACAACTAAAGAACCACAAATGAAGAATGAAACCGCTCCTTCCGCCTCCACCCCTTTAATGACCTAGAAAAAGACTACTGCTCGTATATCGCACTCGTAAGACGGCTTAATGCTTCTCCGCGCGTTGTAATTGCACTCGCGCGCTCGATCGCATTTCAAGATGAACTAACGTGAACCGTAGACTAGATATCATCACTGTGGTAAATTTCTTTTTTTTTTCTTCTACCCTCGCTGCACACGTGTGTGTGCGTTGTTTCATAATGCAGATGCGGTCCGATAGCAGAGCGATAAGGTGGTGGAAATTACGAGGCGTGACCTTCGACGCGGTTAGGGTAAATATTAAACGCCATTGGGGCGAACATCCCCTCTTCCTCCACCTACGCAACCGAGCATTTACGATGTTTCCGTAAGCGCATGTAGAAAATGGTGTAGGTAGCATGTACGAACCATGTGATGCTTTTGTTTTGTATTATTGATTCGAAAAAGTGGCACCCTTGAAATTTATTCTTTTTTTTTACGTTCCCAGGGCTTTTGCTATAGATTTTTTAATAAATGGGGGTTTGAATAATTTACCGAGTCGGCCGCGTTCAATTTGTGGATTGTAATAAATGGTTTGTTTTGAGTTAGTTTAGCAATAAATTTCATTACTTATCTGCCGTAATCTGCAGCTAAAGTGCAGTTAATGATCGAAGTTTTTATTTAGAATGAAATGACTATATTTTACGATGTAGCGCAAAATAGGCGAAATTATATAACAGTTGCGTGAGATAAAAACAAGAATATACTTTACCTTTTGTTCGCAGTCTTGATAAAATACATTTGCATTTTTATTAGGAATTGTCGTCAGCTTTTTATGGCTGCCTTCGCGCTGTATAATTAAGTGATTAAAATTCAGTTCTTTGAGGAATCGGAATGCAAGATACCGAGCTTACAAACCTTTGAATTAATTACAGTTATAAATAGATGTAAGTAACGACAATTAAGAATTACAAACAATTCAACAACTATACAAATAAAAAATTTTAATGATTTATAGCATAAGGCGTCTATAAAGATTTGCTATGAAGTATTTATAATTTATAACTAATATGATTGCTAGCGTTCACATCAGTTTATTTGATTTATGATTTTTCATCTGACATTTATATACTAACACGGTTGAATGCATTGCCAATATAAATAGCAAATGATTGTTCTATACACTGTGTATTTACTATGCAAATATAACATTTTTCTTAAAAATGTTGAATCATTTCTTAACTAGATATATAGAGGAATCTATTTTGTAGAGGATTCAGAAACAGCAAATTTTATAAAATTTTCTTTTGTTGTAAAGTTTGATCGTTACGAAAGCAATAAACACATTCTTGTACATTTTTAAATTGAAAAACTAATAGATAGTCGAAGTACAGATCTAGCAATTTCACGTGAAATGAGAAAACTTCCATAGGGAATTGAAAATCTTACCAACTAAAATTGATATTTTAAAATTTTCCATTTTTATAGAAGATCTGACATGTGCGGAAATATAAGGTCTGGGGCTGCGTGTCAGCTCCTCAATAAAAATGGAAAAACTTCTAGCCAGTGATGTGCACTAGGTTAGTTTCTTGAGAGTAAAGTAAGTGCTTGTAGAATGAGTAATAGGCGTACTAAAAATAATTGTCTACTGAAAATCAAATTTATTCAAGTCAATTCGAATACATATATCCGCGAAAGTTTTCGAAGTAAACATTTCAATTAAAACATTGAAATTTCCGAAATTATTAGGCAGAATTCTTTTAAAGAATTTGTTTATAGAAAAATTTGTATGGATTATTACATGGAGTATTACAATATGATCTGTACATGAGCATTAGATAGGACCTCACAATCCTTCAAACCAACTAGAGGGGCCACGCCAACCACCCATTGTCTATGTAAAAACCTTCGTTTTATACATTATAGGTACGACCGTACTTATCAGGAAATCATTTGCATTTCGAATCTTTTAGCTCGTTTGGATCTATGAAAAATTCGTTGAGATAATCTGGAAACTTTATTACATACATACATTTCGGAAACCGCTTAAAATGGGCACATTTTAGGTCGAAAATAGTTTTTATGTTCTAAATTTTCAGAATTTGAAGTATTACAATTTTTGCCCTGACCAAACTATAAGGCTCTCGCGAGAATCGATCGTGCCTAATAAAAATTAAGAAATGATTATTTTATGCCTGATATTCACCATGTTTTTTTTGTCAGATCAATCACCATAATGTCTTCGTAAATCAGCTGCATGCTTCGTTGGGTGTTTAGTCTCTGGAACTACGAGGGATCTCTATTTCACCATGGTTCGGTGTGCCGAGTAAAAAATTACAGTTTATTATTTATGGAAGAGACAGTTATATACACTAAGGAGAAAATATATAGTTACTATTGCCATAATGTATAGGGCAAAATCGTTACAATCATATTTTATAGTAAAATTTACTAATAATATGTTTAATAATACCAATAATACTAAAATATAGTATCAACAACTAATAAAATATGTGTATTTTGCTCAAAAAAATAGAAACCATAACTACATTTTGACAACTATACGATATAGTACTAGCGACTACGTACATTTTTCTCAATATACCGATACGAGTCAGTTTCGAGCGAAACACAGTACAAGAATGATTGGTATTGTAATCCGAATGTAAGTGTCACCCTGACAGTATAATCCTTATAATAAAATACAGAACCGGTTTGTATAATATATTACAGCATTTAATGTTGTAGTATATACAGTGTTGAGTTTTAGTATTTTAAATAAAAATAATTTATCATAATAGAATAGAAAAATGAGTATTTTATATTTAACGGTGTTTGTGGGTTACTTACAGTAAGCACCAGCTTATTTTATGGAGACTTAAGAAGAAATGATATTGATCAAACAAAACAGTATTCTGAAATTGCCTCCGTTGTTTACAGTATCATAGTGCACATAAAGCCGTTACTTCCACCGTAGATCAGATAAGAAGCTTAAATGTCAACTTCTGTACAGGAATAAATTTTAACTATCAAATAACTTTTATGACAAGGTTGATGATATTGGTTATAAAGTTTAACTAATACAAGCAAATAAAGGGAATAGCTGATAAACAGGTAGTGGCGGCATCTAAGACAGGATCATGGCCAATGTTTGTAGAACTTGGACTTAGCAAATACCGTCTACTGCTGATGGCTATATCCCAGCTTATCCCGTTTATGGGATCGGAATCTAGGTCGATGAACTTGAGATAAAGAGATAGGGAGATACGTATACTAGTGAGATAGAATTTAATGTATTTATTATACGCTTCTTATGAATTTTTCACAATGTACAGACAAAATATTGAACACATAGATAATCTTATATGAAAAGTTAAGTATATTTTAAAGTGTTTTTAATGCTCAATCATATATTTCTCAAATTTTAAACTCTAATAATTAATTGATTAGAGACGAAACTTATGAAAATTTTGGGTGGGTAACATGAGAAAAAATTGATGTCTTTGATTACATGGTTTGTCCACACTTCGTACATAAACATTAAGCTTCATCCCAAATTTTTATTTAAATCGGTAAGTTATTCAAAAAGAAAACTTAAAATTCTACTTGATGTCGTCTTAATATATTCCTAATATATTTTTTTGTTTAATATTTCAACACAAGAAACATTTTGCAATACTCAGCATCTACAATTACACACCTAAATAAATGTCCTCATCGGAGAATCAACCTCATGAAAATTCTATGACCCATGCAACGTCTTGAGATATTACATCGCGCACGCAAATCCATTTTCGCCCTCTACATCCATATCGCGCTACAATGGCTGCCTCACAGAGAAATGAGGATGTCAGGAGAGGCCGCCAAGTGTAGAGGATAGTGCGACTACATAAATCTTAACGCCTCTATGTAAATGCCAACCGTCATCGTTCGTCGTCACGAAACGATGCATCGTGACTCCTCGTCTCCCTTATGACAAAATATGGATAGAAAGCTCAAGGTTAAGGGTCGTCGAGAATTCGAATGAAACGTCGTAGTCGCAGGTGGCTGCTCGCGTGTTCCTTTCCGCCCCAGTAGGGAAAAAGGTCTCGCGTGTTGTTGAGGGGGAGAGGAAAAGGTCTTCGTACAAATTGTTGTGCCTGCTATATACTGATTTGGGATCGTTGATGGAGGGAAATTCCTGGGATGGGAAAAAATGAAGGAGAATTTATTGGTGATGAGGAGATTTTTTTAGGTTATTTATCGAGGTTGCTGGCTAGCGTTGTTATATTGATGTGGGTTTTTTTTTCGTGATTCTTTCATGTTCTCATATTTCAAATGTTTGAGTTTTCATTAGACTCTGGAAAAAATTTACATGTATACTATAGATTACGAAAAAACAAATAATAAATTATTCAAAAAACGTTTAACATCATTCTTAAAAAACTTGAATAATTCTACAAATTCAATAAAATTTTTAAATAAAATCCATTATCATTTTAACAATAATCAAATATTATTCTATCACTGAATGTGTGTACAATATTTCTATATATATTTCATAAAAAGCACAGCTTTACTCAATAAATTTTTTCAGTCTAAGTTTATTATATTTTTTCGAAAAGCCACCTGTTTGATTCCGATTTTTAGCATTGCAAACATTTGCTCACCAAATACGAAATTCAATATAACAAACTTCCACCAATCCACCTCAGTGCACTTCCAACATCAATTAATTTCGTACTTTACTCATTCACGTCAAAACAGCGTTAAAACTCAAATTCCAGCCGTAGCTTATCTTTATTGAATTCACAGCTCGTAGCTTCGCACACCACACCCACATAACATTCCTGGCGATTTCCGCAAGCACATGAAAATTCGCCGCTCGATGGATTTCATATACACGAAGCTCCGCGCGAAACTATAAACGTAACTATGCTGTTGATTGACGCTGCTATCGTCGTTTTCCCTCTTTCTCCCTCTATGACTCTCGTAGAGTTTATGCTCACTCTCTAACATTACCTCCTACACATGTACACACACGATGTTTACTCAGCAAGCACAGAGCGGTATGTCGTCGAACTTGGACGAGTTCGCTTAATTGCGCGACGCATGTTTTCAGCCATTTGAAATTCGCAAAGTTAACGAGAGAGAGAGCCCCGTCACTCGTGTCATCAGGCCATTTTCCGGCTTATACTTGAGAGGTACACATATGTGTGGGTGTTTGGGTGCATGTATATATATATATATATATATATATATAAATATCTATACACGTTATTTGCGGGAACTCAACCCCTAGTCTGCTCA
>JAYJLV010011910.1:0-33514 GCA_036873485.1 Torymus texanus | reverse complement strand
GAGAGAGAGAGAGAGAGAGAGAGAGAGAGAGAGAAAGAGAGAGAGAGAGAAGCGTCTTGGGAGTTAAAAGAATCCTGGCAGTGACAGATGTAACGGGATTTAGTGTATCGCGAGCTTTTATATGACGGTGTAGAAACGAAGTCAATCGTCGGTCTCGCTCATTTGTATTCATGTGTGAAAAGCAAATGATATGAATAAACTTCATCTTTTTAATTTTCTATCCTAGAGGTTTAAACCTTTACAACGGCGATTTCATTAGCATATTTCAGTGTATATATAAACTCTAAGAAAAACGTTTAGTCAAATTTAAAAGTAGGTTTGTTAAAAACGTTTGGAAAAAATAATATAATATATTATTATACTTTATAGGAACTTTCTAGAAATAGACTAACGATCATTATATTACAATATTAAAAAATTCCCTTTAAAATATGGCAATTTATTGGAATTCCCAGTCTCAGTTTACGTTACACAAGACTACATTTTTCTTGTTTTACAAAAAAATTCAAGCCAACTCACCTGTCAATAACAAACGGCTCGACCCTCTGCTCGCAATCTTCGCAGTGTTTCGCTTGATCCGTTATCGGATGCTTGCTCACTACTGGCGACGTTACAGAAGCGAGTGTCGTTGATGTTGTTACGGTGCTGTTATGGTTGCCACTCGTTTTTATCTGGTTACCGTGGATGCTAGCATTATTCGTGGAGTTGTTGCAGTTGCCAGCACGCCAACGTCGAGCAACACCGCCACGACCAGAGCTTGCTTGACTGCTCTCGGAACCGACGCCGCTGTCTGTTCGCTCGATGTCTACTGTGCGCGTCTGGATTGAAATAAGTAAAAGTGTAAAGTTAATAAATGATTCTTTAAATTCTTGGATTGCTTTAGGAATGAAGAATTTTTTTTTTTAAATTGTACCCACATGGACACCGAATGATTATAATTTACAAAACCGTCCTCTCTTTAACACCATCGCGTTGAATTTACAATATATACAAGAGAAACTCTCATATACCACATGGAAAATAAGATTTAAAGTAAAAGGCACACTGCTACGAGAGGAATCGCTCCACTCTAAAACTACATTCCGAATCGCCGTATTAAAGCACTAGAGAGTTATATAAACGACGTAACAAAACAAGTTTTCCTCTTACCCGTACACACATAACGTAAACGCGTCATTTTTTCGGGTCATTGAAAAACCAAAATAAAAAAAAAACTGTACTTGCTATACTAGAACCATTTGTGTTATCTCTCCAAGCGGTAGAAGTAGTATACCAGATGCATATCACGCGCAAAGAAACGTATAGTTTGTAATCTTTAAAACTTTCGCCTGTGGATTAGGATCGAGTTTTTGTGGCTTGCGCGTTGCTGCTGAGAGTTGTTACGTAACAGACTTTTAGACAACAGGTGCTAAGCGTTCTTTCTCACAACTCCCATTATCTTATTATAATAGGAGCGACGTGTGTGTGTATGTATATATATATATGTATCGGTACTGGCTTTTCCACATCGTGCAATTGGAAATTTACTTGGGGGTCAGCTAATTCTTTCAGTAACGATAATAACAATAAAGCAGTATATCGTGCGCACATATATATTGCCGAACGCATTTGAAAGTTCGCTTTTTGCATCATACCGTATGTCTATAATTACAGGAGGGATTCGCTCTACCTATCGAACAACTAGATATTGGTCAAGAGAAGAGATAACTCGTACCTTGAGAGCTTCCGGTGAATTGGTTAGAATAATGTTGCACTCTTCGCTGCTATCCGACACGTTAGATATCTGCGAACTCTTCGAGCTCAAATCTCCAAGGCTCGTTTCCTTCTGCTCGTAAAGAGCCTCGAGGTCGCGTTCTGGATCCTCTTCTTCTTCTTCTTCCTCTTCTTCTTCCTCTTCTTCATGTTCGTCTTCTTCTTCGTCCTGGTCGAGAGCGACGTTACCAGCACGCGTACGTTCCTTCGAGTCCATTATAAAGTTTAGCAACTCGAATTTACTCGAGAGATTGTCCTTTTCAGATGTTGTCTTCTTGAATGGTTCATCTGGACTCTTAGAGAGGTACGAGCACTCGAGGTATGGCGTTGACTTAATAGTCAGAGGTTTGTAGTAGCTGTCGAGCGGGACGATGCTGCTGTTCAGATCTGTAATAGTAATTAACCAAGGTTCGTACATTCGTTCTAATGTGAAAAAATGGTAGTGATATTATATGTAAACAAATCGTTACCTCTGTACTCATCCCCGAAGAATATACTCCTACCCTTGAGAAAGTCTTCGGATGGCGGTGGACTCAGTGGCAACGGTGGTGGCTCGTCTGGTATCTCCTCATAAATTGGCTCCTTGATCACTTCGTATGTGTTCTCCTCAATGAACATATTTGTCGTGATGAGATCGCCATCAGAAGGGGGCCTGAAGTAACCAGGTTCCTGTTCAACACCACTACTCGACTCAGAACTCTTGAGCAAGCTTTGCTTGAGGATCTTAAGTATAGCTTCGCCGCTGCTTTCATCCAATATCTCTCCATTCTCACGAGCTTTCCGTAACGAATCCTCGAGAAGCTTGGAGATTAGTTCCTCCTTCGTAGCTTTGGGTGGTTCGATATTAGATTTCCACCTAGGCGAGTTATCCGGTGACTCATCGACTTCCTTAAACTTCGGCTTGATCTCAATAGGTTTGCTCGTCTCGTTTGCATTCACGTCCTGAACTACCTCACCACCAATCACAATGTTCGACTTGTAATTGTCCAAGATGACCAAAGTTCGTTTCGGCTCGCAGGGAGTCTGGAGTGTTGCTGGCGCTGTACTACCACTTGTACCGTTGTTCACTGTTATCACTGTCGGATTGCAGATGCTGTTCTCACCACCAACGCTGATAGTTACTTTGTTGTCCGTGGTAACGTCCGCATCACGTAGCAGATGCTGTGAGTTCTGTTGCTGTTGCTGTTGCTGTTGCTGCTGTTGGGCGCCATTGATGATGATCGAGGTACCACGAGGGCCGGTTAATGGCGTACTCGAACCGACCTGTACATATAAAGAAAGTATACAATCAGTTTTTTTTTATTAATTTTGATGAATTTTTAAGCGACAAAACTGAATCTAGAAAGAACATCTCCTAGGAAACTCACCTGTAGTCTATGAACCATGAGCGAAGTGGGTTCCGATCTCGGGCTCACAGTGATTTTACAGACATTGGCTGCACTATGGCGGTTCTGTTGGGAAGTTGTCCACTTATCAGCTGGTGGTGGCGACCAGCTGGTTGGTCGCATCCGCCTAAAGTGTTCTTCGTCGTTTGTCCTCAGTTGTGTCTGTTCAGTTACCGTGTTTTCTTCAACTTTTGGCACCGGCTCTTCTTCTTCTTCTTCTTCCTTGAGCTCACGGTGTTCGGTTTCCTCCTCAATACGCGCATTCATGAGGCTTGATTCGTTTAGCTTCGATTCACGCTTTGGAAGAAGAAAACAATTGTTCAATAGATATTAAATGTGTATATTGGTAGCTAAAATTCATATTTAATTTGTTCTACAATTCCATTTTTATTAATTTATTAATCCTTTCAAATATATTAGGAAGCCTATATCAACTTTTTCATTTTTTAGACCATATTTTTTCGATTTCTCTAGGTCTTTTTGTAAATTCGTTATAGTAGAATATTGGGGAACGAAAAATTTTTCTTTATTTTTATAAATTTTTAGCAAACTGATTCAGATTAATAAATAAATACTGAAAAAAGTTACTTTTTCCAAAAAAAATGCGTGCTTAGAAGGGTTAAAACAATGTAAAGCAAAAAACTTTAAAATGTAAAAAAAGAATCACCTAATATATTACAATAATTTCTTTGGTTTCAATCTTGATTATAACTAATCTATCGAGTGAAGATTTTAAGAAAACTTTAATACAACTACTAAGCCACTACTCACCTTCATCGCTACCCTCCTTCTCGCCTCTTCAAAGCTAATCTTTCGTCTAGTCTGTTCCGGTCTACCGGCGCTTGCCAAGTCATCCTCCTTCGATCGTCGGCACAAACTCAACCTCATCGTATCGACGAAGTTGACATCGGCAGCGGATATCTCCGGCCGTTGCGCTGATCGCTCGCTATGACTGCGCGTCAGGCATGTGGCCCCTGGTTTTGGAATCGACGTCACTACAAACAAAGCAATAGAATAGAGTTAAAAACGTTTTGTTAACAAAGTTAAATAATCATTTCATAGCATGTAGGGATTACCAAACGATCAAAAGGAAAAAGAAGAAGCATATATATATATCAAACTTTTTATTTCTTACTCACTCACATATAGACATTCTAAAAAAAAAAGGTTCTAAATCCTAGCCGCTCTAATCATACCATCAGATATCTCAAGCTGCGATCAACAACTTTCCGCTATTACACCGACAATCTCAAATTCAAATGCAATTACAGTCTGATACGGCTGATGTGTTCTCGAAGCCTATAATCCCAGAGTTTTTTGCGCTCGTTTATAATCCCACGCGGAAAATTGCATAGCGAGGAGCTATAAATAAAGCCACGGCGCATGCGTTGTGCAAGGAGTTCGAAATTTTGAAGGTGAATGCCTCGCAGGCTGATCAA
This sequence comes from Torymus texanus, assembly GCA_036873485.1. Classification (NCBI taxonomy): domain Eukaryota; kingdom Metazoa; phylum Arthropoda; class Insecta; order Hymenoptera; family Torymidae; genus Torymus; species Torymus texanus. The sequence continues at coordinate 28,938 of JAYJLV010011910.1, read as the reverse complement.
CTTTTTCCATACTTATAACGTTAAAGAATCGCTTGCTTTCATATTAATAAGATCGTTATTTTTAATTCAGTTTTAAATTTTCTCCACAACTAATCAGTTATCGTACAAACTACAGTAAATAGTAAAAGTGATAATATTTGCTATTAAATAATTCAAATATATATGCTCCTCTCTAATTTCCGTAACTCCTAATTTTTTTTATTTTACAGATAACCAGCAAACACGACGATCTAACAAAAACCAAGAAACATCACAATTTCTCGCATCTCTGCTCGTTTTTTTGCGACGCGTATATATTTGATTTCATCTCACTATATACTATATTGCGGCCGAGTGAAAGGGAAATAACCTATGCATCGCCGCCGACGCCGCTGAGTCGTTCGCAAGGATCGATAAATAATTCAGGAAGCGCGGGAAGGCTACGATATGGCTCTACGCAACCGTTCCTCCGAATGCACGCGCTGTTTCAATTACACGTTTATACGTGGCGCGTGAAAATTTTTCTAAACTTAGAAGCGCGCAAGATTACCTGGTCTTTTCGGTTTGGTAATTGATTTTCGAAAAGAAAAAAGAGCACAGTTGCGTTTAAGAAATTCAGATTTGTATTTACTATTATATTATGATGTATCGTAATGGTACTATAAATGGAACGTATGTGTATGTGCGTGTATTATTTATAGCTGACTTATTTTGAACGATGTAATCAAATTTCTGGAAGAAAAAACCATTTAAAAAATTTCGTTTCAAAATTCAAAACACTTACAAAGATGAAAAATTTGTATTAGTTTATTTCTTACAGTCCTCCTCTTTCTCCCTAATTACATTGTTAATAATAGAATTGGAGAGACAGAACCGCGGTGGCATTGATAATAATTTCATAGTTTATGATTGATGTTTTATTACTGAAGATTCGCCAACCCCATATATATATATAACTTAATGAGCCGGAATTTTACGAACCTCTTACAATTCTTTCATTCGTATAATTCACGCATGAAATACACAGATTTTCCATGTATGATGATAAACAAGAGGTTACAAAACTCTGCAGCCACTCACGAGGTGCCAGTGTGAAAATATTTCTCTCCCAATTAGATATGCAACGCCGCGCATAAATAGTTTCTTAATTCGTTCATTTATTAGTCTCTCTCTCTCTCTCTCTCTCCGGCTCAATAGAAAGCAGGACTCCGTCAATCGCTCCGTAATAAGTTATATATACATACATACATACACGTGTGCGCACTCACCGGTATACATAAAAGAAAAAAATATTACGATCTCGATAACGTTAAAAAATGCCGCTGGCCGTGCGTACGTATATATATTTGTTTTATTACTTCATTACGTCGAGCTCTGCGAGCTGAGAATTTTCAAGTGAAAGCCGCTGTATATATACGTGCACTCGTACAAATTTAAGAATAGACATATAGAAAATATACTATATAGATATAAATATGACTGCCTGCGCTTGCTTTATTTATTAATTAATTCTGCTTTCACTAGGCATTTGTAGAGGCCTCCTATGCGATATACACATGTATGTGTGTGTATATACACAACTCTTCCGAAAAACATGCTATGCGAAGTATTTTAAATGTCGATCGGAGTAATTAATATCCCTACATAATCGATATATATATATATATATATATATATGCAAGTCTGATTTGATGCATCGTACTAACGAGCTATAATTTGAATTGAATGATTGTAAAAGAAGGCGATTCTCGTTCTACTTGTGGTTGAGTAGACGATGATAAATATGTATTCACGTGTATGTCTATATGCTACGTGTTTCGTAAAATTTAATTACTCTTATTGATCATAGCGGATGTATGGAGTTGGCTTGAAGACGCGAAGTAAAATATTGGGCGGATGTTGTATAATGGGTACCAATTCATTTTTTACGACTGTAATGAATTATATTAGAAGAACGTAATAGTACTTTTTGATACTAGTGCTAATCATTTCTCATTTCGTTCTGGTGATAAACTTACACGTATGTATTATCAAACATTGTTTTTCGATACTCCACTATTAAACGCGTGTAAAAGTGACACTTTCCCACAGTGTTTCAAAAACTATCTTTTTACAAGGCTGCAGTAACTTTTACATATTATAGAGTTGCTATAATAAAAATAGCAATGCTTGTATTAAATTAGTTTATCATCACTTTCATCATTATTGACTATTCTATTAAATACATTTTCGCGCATCCTGCGTGTATTTGATGTATTTGGTACATGAATATAAAATTGAGGAAAAGATACATTAAGAAAGGAAGAAAGAAATAAAGAGATAAGTACGAAGATAAATAAATTTGTTTACATTAACTACTAAAACTAGCAACATTATCTTTACCATTAACATCCGTTTACTAAAACTATACACACACACGTATTATCAACTAAAATACATCTTCAGTACTCCGAGAACAAAGCAAATCGCTTTAAAACCTACGATTCGAAACGGTGCTAATTGGAAAATCTCAAGACACCTTTAGCTTGCAGCTATACGCGCTGGCGCGCACCACAGCACCGTTGCTTTTCATCGACGACGACGACGACGACGACGATGCGCTGCCGCGACACTTTTTTCCATCCCTCTCTTCCCTTCTCCGTCTCGAATCGCTGGCCGCGGAATCGGTTCCCATGAAGCGCGTACCGTGAAATTATCCCCGCACGGAAATAACGTGGAATTTAGTTCCTCGACGCTGTAAGTGCTCGTTTCAAGACGTAGAAGACGGGAGGAAGAGAGAGAGAGAGAGAGAGAGAGAGGTGGAGAGAAAGAGAGAAAAAAGATAGAGAGAGATGTGTATGTATTTGTGTGTGTGTGTGTGTGTGTGTGAGGAAGAGAAGGAAGGTCGCAAGCTGTTGGTTCGATTAGACTTATAGCGACGGCGATATAAAAGTACATGTTGATATATGTACTGTTGGTATATATGTATATATTTTTCTTTTAATTGAAATGTCGATTTTGTTTAACTGTTGGGAATTATATAGTTGTGTTAAGTTATGTCGATGAAACATGTAGAGAAGCCAAGTTGTATAGGTGTATGCTTTCAAAGATAAATTTTTAGATTAATTAGTTTGATGCTTTATTCGATTGTTTAGATTTCAATTTTTTGAGAATGAAGAATTCAAACATGCATTTGATTGTATTACTCTTTTCTATACAGTTAGAAAGTTGAAACATCGAATCTGTGATATAATTTAATACAAGCGTAATTATAAAAATAAAAACAAAAATTTTGTTTACTCAACAGTAGCAATTATAAAAAAAAAGACAAAAACAATCTTTATTTTATAAAAGTTTCAACATTGATATTTTAGCATACCTAAAACTCGAGAAACCTTGGCTAACCACATTTTATCGTTGATCGACGATTTTTTTTAAACCTTGTCGCGTCGTGATTTGCAAATTTTAAAGATACCGTGACTACTACACTTTTTTCAAACATTACCTCGACAAAACTTGAATCCACATATTTGAAGTAATTGATAGACATACAAACTATTTAAAACTATTACACTTTTGCTACGCGGTACTGCCTCGACACAATGGAACGCTTAGCAACGGTTCACCGAACGTCAAACATCTCATTGTCGCACATTGGATGACCCTAAAAACCATCAATTTTCATTTACCGCCTCGTAATTTCTACAAGTAATTCAATTATATACAATACACATACACATACAAGGTCTATCGTATCGTAGACACTTTCTGGGTCATTGCTGTGTTCTTTCTTTTTCTTTTTTTTTCCATATATGTGTGCATGCATACGTGCATGCTGTACGTGTGTGTGTGTGTATATAGAAAATCGTAGTGACGCAAGATTGAGAGAGAGGATGATCGTGACGAGGGAATCGGCAATGTGCGTAATTAGGAGTTTAATCGCCGAGTCGGCAGTTGGTAATCTCTAGGCTGGTATTATGGTCTTATTGATTTTCCTGCAAAAGGCTTTTTTTCTCTGCATGTCTATTGGTTTGTTTTATAAGGCATATTTTCTTTATTGATTTTTGACGAATGGCAGAAAAGTTTGATTTCAGAGATGATTTGGTTAACCACGAGTCCTGGTATGTGTGATTGTTGTGCAAAATGTATTTATATTTTTTATAAAAGATTATTATCGGTAGTTTTGTTACGTATTGCAAAACAATTGTAGTTTATAAAATGGCGATATGTAACTATCAGTTTGACTAATTTTTACTTTTTATGTACTGTATGAAATGATTCCTGATATGTTCTAATCATTAAAGACATCCTTTAATGGATAATATATCCATATTCCTACGAGAAATGAAGCAGATGATTAATTAGCTATTAAAAAGTCATGCATTGCATTCGAGTTTTACAAAAAGTGAAAATTTTTTTTAATTTATATGTTTACGCGAATTATTTTTACTGTAGAGCGAGTCATCTGAGAAACCACTTAATTGACTATATAAAGCAATTGTTTGTAACTCAATCAAACCAGACTATTTTTACGCACAACTGTTCTACTTTACGAAAGATAGGTATATAGTTAACTCGGTTCTTTTCTCACTACACGACGGAAAGAGAATGTGCGTCGTTGATTATCATTTTAAAAAACGAGAACAACATTGAGTTTCCTTTCGGTATATATAACTATAACACAATTAGCACTGCAAACAGTGACAGTCGTCATAATTAGCGCGACTGATTAGCGCGGGAGAACAATTGGTTTATATATATTTTTGTCGGCCAAAGTCAAGCTGAACATATCGCACAATGGACGCACTTTTATCTTGGTGTCATTTGAAAAAAATCTACCGTTCTCAGGATTTCGCGTGCGCGCACATTGAGTTTGGCTTACAACATTGCGAAAGTTGTTACTTTCGATTGCCTTTAAAATTTAAATTCGTGGTTACAAGGTCATAAAAGTACGACGAGTACTATAAGATGATGAAAAGTTAACTCTCCTCTGCGTGTTTTCTCATACTTTTCATTGTTTTGCAGGTTTAATCGAAACAATTGTCCATTATTCATTTGTTTAATAGGATACTTTTACAAAAATAGATGCTCGCTCTCAGTTTTAGTTTTTTACAATAATTTGGAAACTGATATGTTAATGTTTAAATAAAGACGAGTTCCAAATGTGGAAATACGAGACGAGGTGTATTAAAATATTTTTCTATCGTTAATCAAGTCATTTAAATTTATAGTAACAATGTCAGTCAGTTTTTTTTATAGATATAAATAAATTTTCATGTATTAAAGTAAAGTAAAAAAATGTGAAAATATATAGAATGGGATAGGAAAGAAGAGCAACTATATTTGCATATAAAAATTACGATTAATAAGTAAAGTAATCGAAATATTACTTCTCATCTACAATTGCCTCTCGTTCACTCATTGTTTATTACACCATTAAACTTATTACTACTGATTTTAAAAGATAAAACTGTGACTTTTTATAACCATGCGTTTCCAAAATACTTAGAAACAAAGCAATTCATAACTAATTATCCCTTGACCATCTGAAAATTCCCTATAGCTCACGTAAAAATCCACACTCTCTTACTCGTCATCTCGACGCAATCTCACTCGAGTACACACAGCGTAAAAAGGAGCCCATGCTTCTCCGGTTTCCTCGGATGGTAAATCGGTCAATGCTTCTCTATACACGCTGCGGTTTCCCTTCCGCTCGCTTGCTCGCTTACTTGCTTGCGCGTTTCGGATTTTGCCGGTGCGATAGCAAACCCTGCATCCTTGTTTCTCTCATCCGCAAGCCTCATGCGTATATAGGCGGGTCTTTTCGATCTCGAAATCCGCGAACCTTATCTAGGTACAAGAATCTCTCGCGTGTCTGTGTGTGTGTGTTTGATATGTGTGTTTCTACTTTCTACGGTTGGTGCGCACAGTATATTGTAGAAGCAAATATCCTACGGTAAGTGTATATGGAGATATAGCTTGTTTGTATATGATGCTATTTCTTTTTTAGTAAGACAATGTTGATGTGTAAATTATAAGTACATGAAACATATATAGACGTCTGATGACAGTGAATTTCTAGATTATACATTTTAATGTTTTTTGTTGCAAATTTTTAAGATAAAAACTCTTCAAGATGATAGTTTCAAAGCGATATAGAAAATTGTCAATTTTAATAAATTTTCTAATACTTAGTTTCAGTCAGTACAAAGTATCATTTTCCTTTTTCTCAACGGAAAAAGAAATTGGGAGTGAAATCGCAGAAAACTAGATTTTAAAAACGAAGAACTGGTAATATGGTATCTTTCTAGAGTCAGGAATTTAAAGAGCCCATAAATCTAACCTTCCCAAATTGTAATGAAAAAATTCCCATAAACTGTGGGAAATTATTTATTAACATTGAACTTTCTTTCTCTCTCACCTTGCACACCAACTTCACAAACTACTTACATTCGAGCACATGTTCGACGGTTCGTTTTCACGCGACATTGGCTTCTCTCGGTACCACAATTATCACAATTAGAAATCGCAGAACGATAATCGCACACTGTTACTCTACCTATGTATGTATAACGGTATACTCCCTTTTCTCATTGTTACATCCTTTCTCTCTCTCTCTCTCTCTCTCTCTCTCTCTCATTTCCCATCTTACTCCCTCATGAATTTTCATATGGGAAAATAATCAGCCCTTCGCATATTACACGCACGTCAGCGCAGCGTATATATACACACTAGCGTACTACTATGCGATTTACGCAATCGTCGAGCGACTAGGCAAGTCATTTGCGTACATTCCAGAAATTCTCCCGGTATGCGCCTGTATACTGGAGAGAGAAAAAGAGAGAGAGAGAGAGAGAGAGAGAGAGAGAGAGAGAGAGAAGTGGCACACGCGCGGACTTTCAAATCGTCAGGAGTAAAGTCGCGAACGTAGTTGAATCTATGTAGACGCAACGAAATATTGACGATTGTTTATGATTCCATGGTTTAATATACAGATGGAATGGAGTTCCGAAAAAGTACGAGAGTAAGAATGATTGACGGTTAAAACTGGAGTGCATCCTACAGAATTAGAGACTTTATACGCTCTAGACTATACGAATTATCAAATTTAAGGTTGTGGTAATTGCTAGAACATATCAGCAGACTGGGTTACCAATTAATTTCTTATTGTTAACATTATCGCCCAATCATAATCGTGCTAAGCAATCAAAATCCGCACGTTTTTACTTTATACCGTAAAATTGAAGTAGCATAAACAATAATGATAATCTTTTTACGCAAACATCGTTAATCATTGCGGCGAATATTCGTGATTCCGTTTAACAACAAAAGATGATGGTTACTTTCAAATGCCGCTGGGGCGATATTGATGTACTGTGAAGAAAACACACAATAAGAGATACGCCTTTTTCGCGGAACAATGGAAAAGAATGGCGCGCGTTTCACAAGTTTTCTTTTCATTCGAATTGAATAATCTTCCTTATAAGCTCAAGATAGCGTACAACGGAGAAAAAGGAAAATTCATCAAATAGACAAATGTTACGTGCATATCAAAAGTTATGTACCCTGACATTTTGAACTAACAATTATTGTCAGTGTATTGTAATATCGTCGTGGTAAAATTTAAACACTTTCTATAGTATTAGTGCAATAATAACTCGTGGCGTATGCGAACCTCGTATACAGCCAAAAATAAACCAGTTGAAAATATCATATATATATATATATATATATATAATTCGCTGTGAAATATATAATTGGATGAAATTAGGTGAGAGCGTGTCCTAAATTGGCTAACAACCTGTAATATAAGTATACGATATTTTTCGTACCATATATTCGTATATACCAGACAATAGGTAACGTGTCAATAAACTTAAAAAAGAAATCCTCGGTATATAATTGACAACGGAAGGCGCGCGCGCGAGGAAAGGTTATTAAAGCCATGCGCATTCCGTTCCCAGGCAGTATATGATATATCAAATTCAATATACACCGTCGTTAGTTAAAATTCGAGCTCGTGTGTCATGTGGATGAAATTTTTGTTGTTTTTGGTAGATGAAATTTTTTGAAACTGATACACGTTATTAATTGTGCAGGGTAATTATGAATTCATTGGATTCATCCAAATTTAGAGCGTGAATTGTTTTGATAAATCGCTCTTATATGAAAGTGAAAATGTAGCTGCGGGAAGTGGCTAGATTGTTCGGATGGATAAAAAAGATGTCTATAAGGAAAATGGTAATAATAGTTGCTTAGATAAAGTTAGATAGTTTTGCGAAAATATTTGCGTATTATATTGAAAGTAATCTTCTAATAACTCCATAATATTAACAAGATTTTTAAAAATTGCAAAAGCCAATTTTGACACGATTATAATATTTGTAAAATAAATAATAAACTATAGCAGTATAATGTTCTGTCCAGTAACGAATAGATTATTAAGTTGTAAATATTTTACAAGTAACAGGAACTTAATTATAGTAATGAATAGAGAAAAAAATGTTCTTATTAATACATTTCATTCCTTTTAAAAGACTACATATACACGTCTGTTTATATAGATGTTTTAATAAAATATGTTATTGACAATAAAATTACCGTGTCTACACTCAGAAATTACAAGAGAAAACAATATAACGAAGAAGAAAAAAACGCAAGTACAGAATAAATACTTAATACCTACTGTACTCTTTGTTTTCCAGTTTTACTAACTGTTTTCTATACCTTTACCACCGTAACTAGAAAAAAAAACTATTGTTACTCGGCGTATTAGTTTTATGAAATACGACACGAGTAAGTAATCGTCTTTCTTCAATGCTCGCACATATATATATATATATATATATATATATATACATGTGTACTGCACAATAACTTAAACGGGACGCAGAAAGCCACGCGTGGTGAATAAACGAGAGCGAAAAGGGAAAAAAATTGCACATGCAAAGAAGTGAAAACGACGGAGGTTACGTTAAAAAAACGGATAATTACATGGCGTTAAAGTGGAGAAAGAACCGTTTGATGATTTATGGAGGCCGCGCGCAAGTGGATATACACACTTTGTTAAAATACGTGCATTGTATAATTATTCACGCTCGCATCACAATTAAGGATTCAGATCTATTTTTCTTCTCTCTCTCTCTCTAGCGAAACTTTATCGCAATTAACGATCAATCTTCGTAACTCTTCACCATGCAATGGCAATGAATTCATTCCCTTGTAGCTATAACAACTTGTATCATTGTTCGTTTATCGAAGCGTTTGTAAAATAATTTTCAGTTCATTGGTGCAGTTAATAAATGCGATTTACGCGTTTTGAATGCGCTTATGCAAAAATCTTTAAACGTATTGAAATATATGTTACGACATTCACTTGTTTAATTATTATGCAAGCTTGTGAGTGTATAGAATGCTCGGGCGCCCGTATGTTAATTACGTTACAGATAATTGTTGGAATAAAAAGGCAATTAACGGCCGTAGGTTGTCGCAGCGAATAAATTTCTGCTCTGACAATTTGAAAATCATACGAATTCTTTACGCGTCACGTTAGAAATTAGAAGAATTTTTGACGTATAATAAATAGTTGCAGTAGGATTATTTGCAAAAGGAAAAGAACACTTATTTACGTATTTTATGTTCAACACGCACTTATTCCTAACTATTCATATAACGTTATTATATCAACATTTTTCATAAAGTTGTAAATGAATTAGAACAATTTTAAAATTAAAATTCAACCATAATTTCAACAGCTTTAATCTCGTACTTTCAAAACAATATAAGGCAAAACTGATATTATAATTATACCTTTGACAATTCTGATAAATTTTTCATAACAAAAACATTAATAATTTGTATTAAACAAAAATTCAGCAAGCCAATTCAGACCCCTACATCATCAGTCCGTGTAAATTGGAAGGACACAGAGAACCGTGTACACGTATTACATACGCGTGTGTCTCGCGCGCCAGTGCATTTACACCGGAAGCAAGCGGCGGAAGTCATCAGACGCGCAGGATTCGCTTGCCGAGAAAGAGAAGCTTCAACGTGCGACGACAGACGTGCTTGGGTTATGGTAATTGCGCGGAAAAGTCAAGGAAGAAGAAGTGTCGTAGCCGAGCGAGTGAGAAAATTGAAAATGGTAATTCACATAATGAGTGTTGGGGGATGCCTACGATGCTGGATCCAAGAAATTGGAAAATGTTGTTTTTTAGATGTAGAGGTTTTGCAATAAAATTGCTAAAAAAAAAGATGCGAATATGATAAAGTAATTTCAGCTGTTTTGAGCAAAATCGTGCAGGAGATATTTTAAACACCTTTTTAAACGTTATCCAGCCACATAAATCTTAATACACTGATACTAGATTAGCGAGCGTGAGACTTTGGCTTTTATTTCGGGCTCGGACAGGAAGCGTTTGCTTCACGTATCTTTCAATGGCTTAATTGTTCAACGCTTAGCGACGTCAGATATACATTCTCCCAACACTTGACCTGGTTTTTCACGTATTTCGCGTTTTTACGAGGGAGGAGGAACATAATATCATCCGCAATGGATTTACTTTGGAAAGCGTGTATATATACGCATTGTTGAATAGTGCTATGAAAAACTTTCTATATAAATATTCTAATGTGCTTCTCTGGAGTTATAAAGGATGCTCTGTTTTATAATAAGTATGTGTATTTTGCATACTTTTAGATGGTAAAAATACTCTGAGATGTTTCGTATAGTATATACATCTGGATGAAGTCATCATGCATATATACACTAAAAGTATATAAGAGAGTAGCAGTAGCACCAAAACTGTGTTTTTTGTAGCTGGCAAATGAGCAATTTACTTACAAATTTTCACGAGAGCCGTAATAGACAAGTAGATTTTTCATTATAACCACAGAGGCGCTACGACTCGAAACAAAGTTCGCTCGAAATTAATGACATGAAAGCGTCTAATAATACTTTCTTTCCAGGCACTTTTTCAAGTGGAACAATTCATTATCACGGGCAAAAGAAAATCTCTGACATCGGTCTATTAGATTTTTTATACCGTATACTATATATATATACTTTCAGATAATTTTTCAGCTTATGAATAATATTATTATTCTTTTATTTGATGTCTTAAGGTAACTTTTAGGTATAAGTAAAAAAAGTGAGAGTAGTCTTATATACATAAAGATGAATCATATCATCATTCATTTTTAATCTTAAAACAAAGCGCTAAAGTATAGCTCCAAGGAAACCTTAATCACCGCTTCATTTAATTATCATCATATTCCCTATATCAATCATACTAGCGGGAAATATTGCAATAATAGAAAATTCACCGCGATCCTATGATTTATAGCAGTCGCTGCATTATCGCACATGCAGTTGTGTTGTTAATCGTGCGACATTCTATACATGCTTTTTCTCCAAATAACGTTCGTGTCGCGCCCTAGAGATGCGGATGAGATAGGAAAGATCGATTAGCGTTGCAAAGTACTTTACTGATATTTTTCTAAACATTTGTATTCGATACGAATTTTAATTGTCTATATTTATAGTTATTTTTCACTTCTACAATAAAACAATATTACAACAACAATAGACGTGGAAAACCGATTCACTTAAAAAAAAAACTATATACACAGTTATTCATTGTTATAAAAACAAAACGATGAATCCAATTTCAACCCAAGCTTCATCCGAGCAACCTCCTTGTTCTCTCCCTCAACGCACTATAACATTCGCGATGACGCACATACGCGCGTCGCGTAAGCTCACACCACCTATAGTACACACATACACACACATGTACATAGCAGTGTCGCTCAGGTAACGTGAGATTAGAAGGGCAAAGAAAGAGACAAACAGCACACCACAGTGCTCGCGCCGTGCCGTCGTGATAAATCGAGGCGCCCGCGCAGCGCACACGCGACGCGAACCTTGTACGGAGGAGTAAGTCGCCATTGTCTGCAACGCGATTGGCGCTTTTCCCACGCGCTCACTTTCCTCTATAGTAGATATATACATATATATATATATATGTAGACAGTAGTGTAGGTTGTTGTTTGTTGGAAGGGTGCGAGAGTATGCGAATAGAGATGGTTATGATTGTTAGGCGTGAAATTTGAATGCTGGGAGGGAACGAGAGAGAAATAGGAGGTGTTTCCAGGTATGTGGTAATAGGGGGTACGAGTTCAAATAACGTGAGAAAAACAAAAGTGGGGATTCTTAGGATATGGATTGGATGCGGAGGTGGTGTTAGGTACTTATGATCTTTAATGAACTTGCGAATGCATGGATTATGTACTGGTAGATGTCGGCGATAATATTATGGATAAGGTTGGAGGTCATGTTGTACTAATCTAATGTACTAATCTATTTAGAAAACCACTGTAATTTTCGAATTTATTGACAAAAATATTATATATATTTAAAGCTTACGATATTTAATCTGTTTTTGTTTTACAGAATTGGCTAGTAAGGAGATTTCAATAATGGCAAACTTGAGTATTTCGTTTCTTATGCTTTTTATTTATATTCTGTTAAATAATTACTATGTATTTGCTTAACGTTTCAACAATTTGAAAAATTTCTAACTAAAATTTAAAACAGGAAAATACACTGATATGTTACCCTCTCTTTTTTAATTCTATCTATAATAGTAAAATTTTAACAATTCCACTCGCAGCTATAAAACTAAAAACCACAACACGCCTCTAAAAATAACATAAAATATTTCGCAAAAGCAAAAAACCGTCACCATATATACACTAGTTTAAAGTCATAAGCCTCACCTTCCCTACTATACACTATCCGACTCTCTCTCTCTCTCTCTCTCTCTCTCTATCTCTCGCGAGGGCAACCATGCGCGCATACATTCTCCTCTCGCCGTAACTCGGCGTTTAGCGTTGTGCAACACATAGCAGCAGCAGCAGCAGCAGCAGCAGCCCGACCCGTGCACATCGCGAAACCTTTCTCGTCGCGCGCGTGCGATCTGGCTTTCTCGCTGCACCTCTATATACCATCCATATATTTATACATACAAGAGAGAGAGAGAGAGAGAGAGAGAGAGAGAGAGAGAGAGGAGGACGGGTTAATTCATGTGCGCTTATAAGATTTATGTCGTCCACGTATATACACACACATACATAGTATACCTTTTATCAGGTTGTAAGATCGAGCTCGTTGACCCTGACCCTAAGATGATATCCGCGACTTCCGAGGAGGATGGTTTTTTCTTACTTGGAGGGAGGGAGAAAAACCTTCTTACGTGTATGCTGGGAATTTATCGGAAGTTGGTGAGGAGGGGGGGATGCATGGTAGGAAAGGTTCTTTCTTTGTCAATGGTTAATGGTGATTGGAGGGGTCGTTGTATTATGGGAAACGTGTAAAAGGGAGTTAGGAAAGAGGAGAAGTTTTGTGGTAATGAATTTTTGACTTTTTTTGTAGGACAAGGTGATGTAAGATGGGAATAGACATGATTTAATCTTACATGAATAATTCGTTTTTTGCTTCTTATAAGAACAAGTTTTACGTCTTCTTAAAAATTTATATTTTGTTACATCGTACTTCTTAACAAAAGTTATTGTTTTTAGAAGGCTGAAATTTATTGTAGCTGCTAATGCTAAACACTTTTTAATTTCTTCCCTTTTCAATTTATCCATAGAATAACAACGTTTTATATTTCGCAAAAAGCACAATCACTCCGTAAACCTACTTACTTTCCGGATTAAGTTCATCAAACTTCTCTTTGCCATCGATATACTCAATCGGCTTAACGATCAATATAAACCTGTATAAAATTGAAATTAACCGAATGTTTATTCTCAATTACATAACTTGTAATATACATCTCTCTCCCTTCCCTTCGAATGAAAATGAATTTCTAGAGCGACATTACGTGCAGGTAGGTACATCGCGAAGCTGCTATAGTTACCCATACGATAGTTAAATAAAAGTCGTCGCGAAGCGAGAGCGTGCAAAAGTTGCTATCCTTGGACGATGAGGCGATTTTTCCTTTTCAAAAGTCCAAAGACCTTGATAACGGGCTCGCGGTTAACGGTTCGTTTATCCCGACAAATTAGCATAGCCGTCGAGAGAGAGAGAGAGAGGCACAAGCTGTTCTTTTTTTTTCTTTATTCTTCTTCTTATTCCTCTCTCGGAAACTTTTTGGTGTGTGTGCATCATCGCAAAAACTAGTTCTTGTACGCTGTCACCAGGCGGCTTATTGAGATACACACTTGATGTTAAGTGCATGAAGTGATGCCCTACATATAAGTGACTTTTAACCTGATCTGACATTATTCAACTTACGTAAATACCTGATGACTACGAAATCCGCATGAGATGGTGAAATAAAAATAATCATCCGTATATAAAGTATAAATTTCTTATATATATTGGACTTTCATTTTTATTTTTGTCAGCACATTATCTCGGTGAATGTTCTAGAGTGTTGCCGCATATACTTTAGTTTTATAATCGTTCCAGTTATATATTGTAAATTTCAAGCATTATTTTTTTGCATTTATACATAGCGCAACAACGTTTAGAACGTTCAAAAAAAAAAAAACTTTATTTTTTCAATTGAAGTATTAGCATTAAATACTGACTAGTACTCGAGTTCTAAAAATAAATAAGTCCGTGGAGTCAACGCACGCATTACGAGCCACTTCTCTCAGTACAACGCTTCTAGTGGATAACAGGATTTAAAATAAAATCACTTCGTGTCAGACCAAAACCCCCCAAGGACACACCAAAACCAGCAACAGCAATGAAAATCTCGCCTTTCTCTTAAAAAGCTAACAAATACAAATAACTTTTATTCATTCCTACCTTCGCACTTGTCGATCATGTCCTTCTCATCAACAGCGATGGCTTTGACACTGCGCTGTTGTTCTGTGTCCACCTTCGTATTCTCATTTTCATCTTTAACTTCCGGCTCGGCAGCAACCTTTGTCTTCTCTGGTTCGTCGACACTTGTCTCTGGCTCTACCACGACTTTCTTTTCTTTCAACTGTTGAGCAACATCATCAGCGATCTTCTTCTGAGTATGAAGATCGGACTGATTGAGCCGATGTTGGCCCTGTAATTGTTGTTTCTTCGATGGCACGAATTTATCGATCTTGATCTTCTCTATCGGCGGCACACTCTTCACCATCGGCACAATTTTAGCCTCAGGGACTTGTCGCACTAATCTGTCCTGTTGGTTCGGCTGTTTGAAGCTTTTGATGTTTGGTATTGTGATGAAGCGATGAGGTCGGTCAGATTGGACCTCTTCCGGTACGATAGGAGCTTCAGCGACGATCGGCTCGATCTCAGCAGTTTTCAACTCGCTTGGAGATACAGAGGATACAGATGATTTGCTCGTCTTTCGTTGCGGACTATGGACAGATCAGTTATGGTAATGTAAAAAAAATGTTAAAAACAAGACAAGTTATTAACTGACAACCAAAACGAAGCTATTATATTAAAATATTACTGTAAATTTCCATAAAATGTTGCCTGATTAAAATATTCCATGCATTATTACGAGATTATAGCTTGTAGGAAAAATTAGCAGAAATACAAAGCTTTAATAAAAAATTAATAGCATAATAGAATGGTACAATGCATACCCTAAGCACATATCCACCGGCTTTTCAGGCGCCAAGATCACGTTATCCACATTGAAGAGTACGCTCTTGCGTTTAACCTCAGGTTGAAAAAGTGACTTGTCTGCTCTCTTCAGTATACTTTTGAGCGCGTTCTTTGCTTCCTTCAACCTTCTGGGTGGTCTCTTAGGTGATACCTTTGGAATGGGTATTCTCGTCAGTGTGGGTTGTAGTGGTGGCGACTGACTCTCTTCTTCATCGCTAGGTTCTCTAGGTTCATTGAATACCCTGATCCTCTGGCCACCAATAGCAGCTACCGAGCTTCTATTAGGTATCCTTTCAATAGACTTGACCTTCGAAGGATCGAAGAGATTCGAAGAGGAAGTTTTGCGATTGCCCGGACGGGAGGAATCATGTTCCAAGGCGTTATCCGATAGATCATCGCTAAGGTCGTCCTCATCCTTGCCGATATTCCGTTGCTGTTGATTCTTTAGCAGAAGGTAAGGATTAACATCGCACTCAAGGATACTCTTCCGTGAGTCACTGCTCGTCGTTGTTGTGCTGCTTGTGTCTTCCTCTGACTTTGGCTGGGACGAAGAGGATGACGCTTGCCAGCTTCGAGATTTATTGCTGTTGTTGGGAAGTCTAACTATGCGACCGGGGGTCGACCGCAATGTTGCCAGATCTTGAGTGGAGGTAGACTTCTTCGAAGACCAATCGCTTTCCTTGCAGTCGGACTATTTCATTGTAATTAAAAGAGCAATATTGTTGTTACTTACACTCATTGCCTTGGAATAGGTAGCATATTCTATAATAATCTCTTAAACTATCGGAGTCAAAGAATGCTGAGACAAACAAATTACTTACCACTTGGCTACAACTATCGTCAATCAAACAATCGCCACCGGGTCCAGGACCAGAAGTGGAACTGGATATAGGGCTACAGTCAAACCATTCAGTCCTTGACATAGGCTCTACCGTAGCAACTTTGATGCCGCTTCTGTCCTTTGTTGGACTGCAGCGCACAACGCTTTGGCTGCGAGCATTTTGCTGATTGGCCTGCCTCAACGGTGAGATACTCCGTGCACGGGAACGGGGTTCCACCAGGCGGTTCCGTCGCATAAGATCGTACGGATCATCTGCGTTAGGTTTCAGCATTCCTGTTGCCAGAATTGAAGGCAAACGTTGATCAAGAGGAATTTATAATGACGAATTTGATTAAATATTATTTATTTAATATGAAGCTAAGCTACGGAAGAATTTAATGATATTCAACTTGACGGAATGACATTAAAAGAATACAAACAAGTGGAGAATCATCGACAAGTATTTTAATCTAAAAGTTGTTTAAATTTAATGCTATTTGCATATGATTTCTTTCACGAATTTCGTACCTAAGACACTAATTTCATAGCAAATTAAAATACAATTTGTATCTAAACACTTTTATCAATGTCGAATTAACCTAACATTTAGTTACACACGAGCGCATGCTCAATAAAAGAGATGAAGATTAGATTACAGCCGCAGCTCCAGCAAATCGCGACAAAACGCGGATATTATACGAGCCTTTCTTTTCTTCTCACCGCTTGCGACAGCCGCAGTTGCGGCGCCTCCGCGTATATACGCGGTGAAAGTTATATCTATGTTGCATATACACATATATATAAGTATGCGCTGGGGTATAAATATTTACATGATATGTATAGACCGTGGGGACTTGCACACGTACGCGGTGAAAATTCAATGAAAGACTTTCGATCCGCGTATGTATTGTTGTTACATCCGTGGATATGCTACCTACCTTATACCGTGTATACTCGTTTGCGTTAGAATGCAATGGATGAGAGAGAAAGAGAGACGGTCAACAACGGCTAATTATGGCTTTATGCGCGCGAGGTAAGCAGAAGCAAGCCTTGGTATGTATATTGATATTTGTAGATCTATTTGTATACGGGAATTTATATATACGAGTTTTGTTAATTGAAGATGTCAATAGAAATAGTTTTGTGATTCATTATTGCGGTCTTTTCTAATTTTACAAAAGGATATAGTATTACATCGCAAGCATTAATTGAGTAATTATTTCATTGTAAATCCTGCAACACGTGTAGATATTATGAGGGACACAACTATTATAGAGGAACATTAATCAAATTTGTTGTTGACTTCGGGTCTATCTGTCTCTTTTTATAATTATGGTTTCGTGCGACAGTAAATTGTCTTCATTAATGGCTTATTAAATGTACAAAAACTTCTAATTCTGTGGCCTTACTGGTATAATGAAAGCGGATGTATAATTTTGTCGGTCACGACTTCTTAATTTTGTCTATGAAAGTTGGTGTTATAATGAGAAACGCACTTTTGTAGACGTTTATAATACTATATGCTTTTTACATCTGAATTCTATGAAAATATTCTAATATTTCCTGAGAATAATGCTCCATATTTCAATAATAATATAGTGTAGATTATTACTTAGTGCCTTAAGAAATTTGTAGTTTTCTTGAAAAACCAAAAAGTTTTTAATCAAACTACGGATAAAAAATAACGTATTAATAACATATCGACTCAGTGGCTTTACGGACAAACTCTCACAATAAACACTCAACAGAACTCTTAACTTTAATGTGAATTCTAATGGAGATAAACACTTAATTGAATGTAATACTAAAAATATCAACACAATCAATAAGAAAAAGTTTCGAAGGTTAAAATCGAACCCGGACCTATCGCATACATGACCTGCCTCCATTCATCTAATCGGCTGACCCACGAAAGTCTCAATCAGTTTGAGTATTATTTTAAAGTTCAAGAGAACTCTGAATATCGAGTGTATTATTAACTTCCAATTTGGAGGGTATACATTATGTTTTAAGAGTATACCTATATGCCAAAAAATGAATATTTAGGCCCTGTAAGCGTTTTACCCTGAACTGCTCTGATCTAATAGCTTCTTGAAAATCTCCATAACTCTCTGACACTCTTTTAGCACCACGAGTTTTTTGATGTCCGCCTATACAATATTTAAAAATTTTTTGAATAAGTAGCCTTTCGAACTCACCAGCCAAACTGGGTCTAGCCCTGACTGTCGTTGTGGGCATTCTACACGTGCCTCCAATCGCCAATCCTGCCAACCTATGTCCACCACATTTCCTGCAATTACTGCCAAAATCCCTAGCTGTACCACTAAGGAAATCTGGACACGAACAGACCAGTAATACAGGAGCCCCATGATGATGGGGTTGTAACTGATGATGAACTGCGGGTGGGGGCCGAGAACGCACAGTACCATAAAGCCAAGGCTCGCCATAGATCATCTGCTGAGCAAGTACGCTACCCCCACTGACTGTACCCCAACCCCCATTTGGTTGATGATGATGATGGTGGGGGTTGTGATGATGGTAAGAGTTGGGTAATGGTGCCACATCCTGGCGGGAGGAGGACTGCGAAGCACGCGAGAGTCCAAGGCGCACACTCCAGGATTTTTTACCTTTGCTCAGCGTCTCGTAAGCCTGAAACACAAATGTAAGATATTTTTAGTAAAAAATTAGTTTTTTTACAACGCTTAATATGATCAATTTTTCTATGTCTGTATGTAAATAACATCTAATTTCATATAGAACCGATATTTACCCAATGTTAGAATTACTTAATAAAATTGGCAATTCAACCATATTATTTAACCACAGGCTTTGTCACTATAACGTTTCTTTATAAATGTCTAAAAACTAACTTTTTCAAATGTAAATAGTCATTTCCGTATACAGAAAAGTTATTTTCTTAAACATATACAAAGAAGTATTTTTTCATTTATTACGATGTTTAAGAACATTGTACAATTCTTTAATCTTGGCAGTATTGTAAAATAATATCATAATAATAACCATGTAAAGATCTTGGTATCTTAATGCTTCACTTAATATGAGCTTTATAGAAAGAAGCTAAAGTTACCGTTCCTTTTATTGAGAAACTTATAGTCCATGATTTTCTGAATAATCAAACTAGAAAAGTTGGTAAAGTATATGACCTTTTAATTATTTTGATATTTATAAAAAATTATTCGTGGGAAAATATTTCTTTTCGTTAATTAAAAGTTTTACAGAAGAAGCTTTAATTTTATGATATTTAGTTCAAAATAGCTAGAAAGAATTAGTGTAAACAACATAAAACGTTATTTAATAGGGGATAGTTGCATAAAATTCTATACTGAATTCCATCGCATTTCCGTTCTGTTTTCAACGATTATTGATAAAATAATTAGATTTAATTTGCTATGCAGTAATAAAATTAGATTTTAGTCGATCTTTAAAGCTTAAAACCACATAAATTTCAATGCAATTATCTTAATAAAGCAAACTATTTCTTCAGGTTATATTTACGGAACATATTATACTTGCGGTAACGTTCCGCGTAATCCTATAAACATATAATTTTATGCAACCATTAATGCTACTCGTTCTATCATTTACAAATTGTGGCGATGCAATTTTACATAATTCCCACATGTAGCCGAACGCCATAAAATTCTCTATCAAACAACATTCGATACCTTCTTTAAACCAACTCTAACCTCTCAGAAACGATATTATTGTCTCAATAACTTATTTAACTACTATAGCAATCAGAACATTCTATAAAGAGAAGATTTGTTTCTAAACATCTATTAAAAATGGAATTTCAGCCTACTGCCCCTGTTCAACTTCATGCTTCGCATAGTTAATCACTATACAATTCCGTTGAAATTCTTTTTATCTCCTCCTAAGCGCGCAATTTTCCCCACGCCAAAAATGTTACGAGTTACAAATCGCTATCGGCTCTTAAAGTCGTCAAAACACGACGTTGCATTCCGAAAAATCTTTTCGATTTCTCTCCGTCTTTGCTACTTTCTTCCGGCATTAAAGGTAAAGTGTAATTAACACCGAGTGAACTTTTTAGAGGAAAATTAAAAGATTTTATTCGGTAGCTTTCCTGTTTATTTGCACTTTTATTATTATTTTTAACTATTGGGAAAAGATAGTTTCCCAATACTTTTTATAGTCGAGAAAAGATTATTTCTGCGTCTTACAATGAGTAATAAAAAAAATTCACTTTCTGACCGCATTTCACTTTTCGTGAGCCAACAATTGCGGTCAAATTACAACTAAGTATCCAATTCGCTTGAACATTATAATATTCACACAGTTTAAAATTGTACATAGTACGAATTAGTGACCGGATAACCTTAGATTCACATACGACAATTTGCCAAATTACAAAAACTTTTACTCGACTCCTTCTACGGTATTTAGAACGTACTAGACTTTTGACAGGTATTACGGTTTTTCTTAGAAAGTCAGAAGTTTATGGGGATTTTCTTCTGCGCTTTACACGAAACGTAGAGGATTAATGATCGGTGCAGCAGTGATTGAGTGACTTTCGAACAATGGAATTTTTTTAAATATCTGTAAACTTCGCTAACATTTTTAAAGTGAGTACGAGAAAACAATTTTCAACGTTCAATCATTGTTTTTCCAACGCAATTGGAAATTTTAATTTATTTTCAAATTTGTTACTTAGTAATTAATTACTAAGTAATTAATGACTCATAAAAATGAAGATATTCCATCGTTTACATTCATGTAACGCACATTTTCACAAATAAATTATCCCAACCTAATTAATGCCGGTAATCCTAGCCCTTGAAGATGTCAGAATTACCTATATGGTAATAAAATGTGACAATATTTCACGTTAACACACTAATGGTGATATAATCAAAATCAAATATATGCAAAAGAAGTATGATTAAATCTTTTATATTTCGCTGAAAAGACTGAAATCTTCATCAGAGAATCAAAAGAAATGACAAATTATCATTGCATAAATATATTTGATGATAAAAGTAATTAACGATTTTATAAAAAGGTATTAGAATAGTCGATCGATAATCGTTATAATCGCTTACAAATACTTTCAAACAAAAACAACGTCATACAACCAATATCCTGCATTACTACCAAGTCCGGATTATTAGCCGAAGTTATTTTCGTACACGGATCGCCAGAAAATCAGCAATTAACCTGTCGACTTCTCTGAAAAACATCCTTGAGTAAAAGCACAACCGTAAGACGAAACAAGAAGAAAAAGAGGATCAAGTGTACATGTAGGTATACATATACGCAAGAAATCAAGGGAAAGTAAACATTGAAATTCGTTTCAGTAGCGTGAAATCACCCCGTCGAAGACACAAATTGTGTCACGCGCGTATATACGTATATATACACACACACATGAGAGATATGGAAAAACGGATTTCTTCCGTTAAGCAAACAAGAAAATGGAAAGTCAGCGATGAAATGTTTTTCGATATAGTGGAGAAAAATATCAACTCGATTGGCATGCAACTTTTGGATGTGGTTATGTTATGTTAGCGAGGGTTTCAATGTTTTCGTAGTGAAATATTATTGTATGTAGTGGTAAGTGGATTGGATTTATCTTTTCGTGAATCAGTGGGATGTTTAGTGTATTTTTTTAAATCGAAGGAAAGAGAGTTAATTTATGGGGGTTGAAAAGGCGTAAAGATTGAATTTCTCGTAAAAACGCTGACATATGCATATATACTTTTTAAACTAATTAGGTTTATTAAAGGTACTTAAAAAAATAACTTTTTAACAGACTCGTGTATCTATCGTTTCGAAAATCGATGTATAAGATACATTTTTTAAACAAAAATTAAAGATTTACCGAACGACTCGTATAATTTTAGTGTTCATATACGACATGCTAATGAGCTACATTAAAAAACCGTCATCTATGGAGTACTGAATTATTTCCCGTGTAACTTTCCCAAATGATTTAATGAAAGTGTATAACATAAGTGAAAAATTTTAAAGTTGTTTCACGGCTATTTAATTTCGTGGCGTTAAATTTAACTCCTTAAATAACAGGATGAATGATGATTATTTATTTCAATGATTTTGTAATAAAATAGTTGGTGCTGTGAAATTAAGTTTGTTTTATACCTTTACAGTAGTTTTTTTACAGCTTCAAGATTATTGTAGATCCGTTTTATGAAACTTTGCATTTAAAAAGATTTCAAAACCAGGATATAATTTATTTGATAGGTGTTTTTAAAGAATGTAAAAATTTAAGAGATGTGTGCGCCACCGTAATTTTTCGAACATGAAAATTTTAATAGTTTTTATACGTACAAAGCACAGGACAAAATAATCCTTTTCAATATAAATTTGCATTAACGAGATAATTAATTGAAAACTGATGCTTTTTGTACGACAGAAATATAGTATAGTACAGATAGCAGATGCGCTAAGTAAAACCGTACTTATACTAATCTTAGAACAAGAAAATTGTATATAGAAGATATTAATAGAACTACTAAAAAAATCTGAGTTTAGTTTTTATGGTACGAAGGTCGAAACAAATGGTTTTTTAGCAAAAAATGTTTAGAAATCAAATAATTAAGTATCAAAGGATGTACTTAATAAGTACTTTTTGGAACTCTTTATTTCTTTCATTGATATAACCATTCATAAAACACTGCAAGGTTTTCGAAAACTTTAAGACAGCTTGATTAGATATTATATATGAAATATGTATTAACTTTTTGAAAAACGATAGAAAAATTCTTTACTAAAATATCAGTCACTACTTTTTAGCGACTAAGATTATTTTAGCAGCCATTAATCATTGAAATTTTCGTAAAACAATTTTCACTGACAAATTCTTATCTATGGAATAAACGTTTACATTCTACTCAAACTTTTTAAAATTCCTTTACCATACTTCCACGCGCATACACACATACCATCGCATTCCACGATTCCAAATCAACATTAAAACGTACGATCCACATATATCGCCCTCGACAAATCATCAAGACTCTTATAGAAAGTCTACACATGCAGACACTATTCAAACAAGAAGCTCAAAAGCGCGCAAACATACACACACATACATATACTCAAGGAGGAATTAATGGGTCCGCGTGCGTTGTCACGGATGCAGGTGTGCTTCCGCACCTGTACGATCGTCGCCTCTTCTCTTGCACGCCACAAGTAAAATAGGTCGCCAGTTGGTTGGCTTTCGTGTACGCACGCGCGCACTTTCACGTGCTATACTATATAGCAGAAAGAGAGAGAGAGAGAGAGAAGAGGGGGAAAGGAGAAGGAAAACCGGCACGTAAAAATTCTAATGGCGCATGCGTGCGTGGTTAGTGAAGTTTTCGTTCGTGGATTTTCACAATCGGCAAGGTTTACGAGTGTAAAGTTGTTGGTTACAGAAGGCCTTTTTCTTTTTTTTTTATTTTATTGAGGATGCACGTGGTGGATTGGTAGGTTACATGTGCTGGAATTATTTTTAGGCGGTGAGAGGAACGATTTCTCGAAGCGCCGGTATATATATATACAGTGTCACGTTCTGAGACAGTTGTACTTTCGGTATATGTAATCGAGGAAATTGTTTCGTTTTGAACTTTTCCATTGCGTGGTTTTTATTATGAGAATGTAAAATGTCTACTATGTGTGTACTCGTAAAAACTGTTAATTGTTGAATTTATATTATAGATTTTCACACTTGTAAGGTTGTACATTAATTATTTTTAATTTACTGACAATTTAGTAGAGAAACCAAGAGATGTATAACAAACAATATTGATATTATACTAAATTCCAATGATACTGCCAATGATAATGCCTCAAGTATAAACTGAAAATAAACATTAACTTAACGATAAGAAATATCAGTTTTCCAGCCATATAATATATAAGCGCAGCACAATCTTTCTAAATCATCTCCCTATATGCAATCCCACCCTCCCTGTATATAACAGCACATATATTTTCCAGCCCACACCTCGCCCACCTCTCTTTCTCTCTTTCTCTCTCTTTCTCTCCATTCTATCGATTGTGCTCGGTCGATTTCAAAACAATAAATCCTCTCGATGCGGGTTGGATGTATATATATATATATATATATATATACTCTTGAGCGCACTGGCATCCTCCTTTCTAATCTAATCGACAGGCAGGTGCAACAGCAGCCAGGGCGTGGCGCATTTTGCGAGTGCAGATGTATAGAGTCTGGCTGTGTGTTTGTGTGTTTTATTTTCTTTTTAGGAAGAAAGAGGTTTGCAGTCGAAAGGAACCATTTTATTTCCGTATGTGTCGGAGCTGCTAAATGCTTAATTATTCAATTCGTTACTTTTAGAGTGAAAGAGAAAGAGAATTTTACCATAAAGGTTTGATTTTCTCTATATTTATACAATATTAAGTCCGTATGGGTTTTCTCTGACCTCTTTGGAGATTTTAAGAGAACCTAAGAAGTACGAACTAACATTATTTTATAAGAGCAAGATAAATCAAAAAACATAATCTACTTTAACGGATTTTATATAGAAAAACACACACCCTGATATTTAACTTAAACTCTCCCGAGATAGTTAAAAATTTTTATTAATCGAATAAGAGCGAATTCTAGTTATTTTTAAGTAGCTTAATTTGTATGACCTTCTTTGCTAAAGAAAATAGTGAACATATAATTCGAATTAAATTGTATACAATATGATTGTTTAGCTTTCATAATGGAAATGATTGTAATTGTAGAAATACAGATACGCAAAATTCCAACTTTTATAGAGTACTAAAAAATGCGTATATATCGTTTTTTTGGAAGCAGAAAAAAGTCGCAATTCGTTTCCTCTTATACGAAGGAAATAACAAGAACAATGATAATAAGCAATGAAACTGTTTTCGAATTTTATGGGAATATATAATTTTTGATTATTCATTCTCATACGTCACAATTATACATAACCCCGCATACAGTAAATACAAACAATGAGGCAAAAATTTCAAAAACTCCAACATGCTCACTAATCTCTGACGTTGTAAATAAATCCGATCGCAAGCATTCTGTGCAAAAAGAGCTTACCAATTTCATCAATCACCCTCTCTTCGAGCATTTCCGTCCTTCTAATTATACAGGCATCCGAATATCTCCGCTACCGTTGTCGTCTTGTTGAACTTTTATCGGCTTTCTGTCTAATTAGAGGTGCCGTTAAGCAGCCATAGCATGCCGCTATTATAACAATGCTGTCGTTACGTGTGTATGTATATATATGTGTGTTTGCATGGTATTTGTGCGCACGTGCGAGCACGTGTGAACTCTGTGAACTTAAACTGTTATGTATTCACGACACGGGTGAACTAGAACTAGCGGAGGAAAGTTTTAGATTAGAAAGATCAAGAGAGGTTTTTTTGAAGATGAAGCTATACTATTGTGCAAAAGGTTATAATGATTAGTGCTAGGTAATTGCACAATAAAAGTTAAAAATAAAGGTAATTGATTTTAATTCTGCCAACTTCTACATTCTATTTTCTCTGATTTTCAGTCTGACAGATACTTTGTTTGAAAAAAAAACAATTATTATTTATTTTCTCAAAATTATATCCTAAAATTGTCACAAAATTCAGCAAGAGGATGAAATTTTTTAAAAAGCTTTCCTGTAAAGAATCGTAAAATAGTAACGAATAAATAAGATCCTTCCATTCGTAAACCGTCTATTGCTTACAGACACGCACACCCCATCGTCTATACTTGACCTTCCTCAACACGACCGACATTCCATGATTCCCTCTAACGTAATACCACATACGACGCAACTTTTTTTTCCCAGACAAACTATGTACGACTCTTACACGCATGAGTTCAAGTTCGCGAAGTTCACGCGCGACGGTTGCAAAACTCTACGTAGCCCCAGATCTCCTTCTCTTTCTCTCTCGTTCTTCCTTCTCTCTTTCTCTCTTTCTATCTATCTATCTATCTCTCTTCTCCCACGATCGCGCTTCGCGGAAAATAACGTGAGGATGGCCCCGACCTTTGCGTCATATAGCTGTAGTTTAACGCGCTGACCTGCGCAGAAACGTTGCTAAACAATAATGATTTTCTCAAGATTGCGTATCGCTACGGTGTGTACATATAGAAGGATTTCAGAATTATGGTTAGTTAGCTAGTAATAATAATAATCCATAGAGTCATGTTGATTTGTTAGGGGGTAATTATATTACTCTGTTAATCGCATCGTGTTTTTCATTATCCATAAACTACATTTCACCGTAGACCTCCTATAAATCATGTACATGCACACCTATACTATCATATTATCATGTGATCACTCACTTTCTCGTTCGTCCTCGTGATCTTAAGAAAAAAGGCCCTTCTACTAAATCTTCTAAAAAATCGAGGTTCTGATGCTGCTTGAAGATTTTGAAATAAGGATAGTTTTAGACAAGTCTAAGTGGAAGCGGATTAGTTTTGTAAAAGGGATATTATAGAAAATCACATATTTCATTAGGTTCAATATTTAAATTAAAATTCTTTCAATAATGTTAAATTAAAAACATTGTAAATAATGTATCGGTAGTCGTTATATTTTTCTATCGATCTCGTGCTTGTACAAAGCAGCCCTATTTTCCTCCTTCAAATCATAACCTTTTCACAGATACATCATCATATTATAGAACCTATATCACCTTTTGAATACCATCTTACAATCAATTTTCATTCTCAAACGCGACAACCAAAATTCCACGGTACTAACGGTACACAGTCCGCATTGCTAATAGATTACATAATTCGTCCGCTTGACGTCTGCTGCTACTACAGCATCTGTTAATTAGAGAAGTAATCAATTCGTTGTGGGAGTCAGACACGGAGTGTCTTTTTACAGTTACGCGAGTGAGACTTGGAAAAGTCCCGCAGTGAATAGTTGCATCAGACAATTGAACGACACCGGACTGTAGCTATACTTAAATTTTGAAACTGTTACGTTGGGGTTTCGTTCAATTGTGGAAGTGGTTGAGGGTTGCGAAAAGTTTGATTGTTGGGCGCTCAGTTTTATTGTCTCTATAGAGCAATACAGAATATTGCAGGGTTCGGGTTTATAGTTGTTCAATTTATCGTTCTTACAGTTTGAATTACATGATTTTAGATCAATCACAAGCTTCTTTTAAACGAATTCGAACAATAGCAAAAGTTTTATTTCGATTTCATATTTCCGTCATGACTCTTTTAAGAGAGGAGAATACTTTTTAGAAGGTCTCCGACAAACAGTTTTCAATATAACCCGACTCATATTTATTTACGAGTTCACATCACTTTCGAACAATTTCAAAAAATTAAAATATAAATCACTCTTTCCTTGAATATTATACAGATAGATAACAATCGAAACTCGTTCTTTTATTCCGTGTGAACTCGTCTGACATCACTTAGCTTTTCCTTATAATTTTTACCTCTCTCTCTCTCTCCTCTCTCTTTCTCTCGCACTCACGATGTCATAGATATACACCGAAATTATGGTAATTTCATTGGATACAAATTCCTGTGTACACACGCGTGATATATATTTAGGTGTAAGTTTCACTCGCTTCTCCATGTTAAAGGTAAGTGACATACTGCTCATCACTTTATAAATACGTGTGCTGGAACGACGAAAAATTATTTTTGTGCAAGAAAGTTCACATTAAACTCATACTTATTTTTTTAAAACCTGCACGATGTATTGAATGAATCGATGATTAAGTAAAGGTTGATGATAGATCGGCAATCGTTCATTTTTCGAATGTGTACGCAAGCTCCTCTGTTTTTTTCTTATTTTCTTCTCGACAAGGTAAGAAGCTAATTATCGATGATTTAAAGACAAAATCACGTAACGGCAAAGCACTGTACACTTCTACTAATTAGAACCAATAACAACAATAACTTGAGGATACAATTATGATCATTTTGCTTTAACGATTGTAGCAATTATTTTAAAAAACGCTTGCGAATCCATCATACAATAATAACAAAAATGCTATCCTACGAAAAAATTTAAGCACCCTCGTACGTAAACTTGTTTTTATCTTAAAATTGTCACCACGAAAATGACATTTCATCTAAAGACCGTCAACCTCGAACAATTAACATCCCACAACGTTTCAATAACCTGCTACTGCAACATAACAATTCTCTATGCACCTACTTACCATTTTGCGATTCAAAAGCCACGCGCAAAAACTACAATACCTATATATATATATATATATTCCGCAACGCAACCGTCGCACCTCCTCCGCTTCTGAACCTTCTTAATCGCTGAATATTCATTCGATCCGTTCACTTTGCATTCCAGCGTCGCCGTATACGAGTTGCTTCTATATATATCTATACCTTCTCGCTATCCCCCGTCGTCGTCGTCGTCGTCGTCGTCGTCGTAGCGCTGCGACGAAAAAAAGCAAAAAACCCTATAGCACTCGCGACTTTCTAAAAGTCTCTCAAATCCACAGCAGCAGCAGCAGCAGCAGTAACAGCAGTGGCGGCGACCGCGTGTGTCATAATCAGCGACTGCGCCGACGACGA
>JAYJLV010011799.1:0-33554 GCA_036873485.1 Torymus texanus | reverse complement strand
GATAGTGTGACGTTTTTATCTCCAAAATTAACCAATAATTAGCCAACGCATCGTTAACGTTTCTACCAGGGTATATATATATATATATATATATCGTTCGGGATTGCATTGGTTTTAAAGTATACAGTTTACTTTCGGTTGATTGATATAAAATAAATTTTACATGCCGTTTCATCGACATATCCAGAATACTTGGGTACGTATTCCAATGATCGAATCTTCCGTGAAAGTTGAATTACTTTTCAATTTGTGGTTTAAAATAAGGGATACCTACTCGTCTTTCATCATTTTTTTATAAAAAGTTCTTTAAAAAAATGTATCGTTTCTAGTAATTTCAATAATAAACTACGATAATATGTATAATAAGAAGGAGCCACCCCATCCTGTAGTAAGACACTTTCATAGACACAGACTAAAAAAACTACATTCGTCGTGCATATAACATTAGTCTGGAAAAAATTAGTGCCAATAAATGTATTATAAAAGTTATAATTAATCGTATAAGTAACGATTTGTTTTAAATTATTTCGAGAAAAGCTTTTTCCGAAACGATCTGAAATTGTTACACAAATTCAACTTGACATATTTCTCCCAGATAATTTATTATTTGTTACATGTATTTCATAGTAACCTGTACAAAAACCAAAAAAAATAAAAATAATTTTGACGATGTTTCGTATCCGGTTTTAAGTAACCAAAAACTTGACTCAAAAAGTTAATTACACGGAAATTGCTGCACTAAAACTTGTTACAAAAGCCATTAATGTAAATCCAAATTAAACAACATCGGGCCGGCTTACACGTTCACACAAAACATACACATGACCACATTTTCCTGCTCACAGACACTATACACACAGACGCATACGTGTTCATTCGCATTAACGAACGCAAACGAACAAGCCCGCGTTTTTACATCCGTTTTTTCTGGAAGTCCGTGAATCCCACTTGCTCCCGGAGAATCCGGTCGCGTAATAAGTATATAAGTATATCGTAAACGCGCGCTCGCTCTCAAGCGGTAAGTACGTGTATACGCATATGCAATGGCAATCTCGTATACTCGCGGTTACAACGATGCGCGCGCTCAGAGAAGAGAAGGAAAGAAGACGACGATGAAGGAGTTGCGCAAGTTTTATAATGCTGACACGTAATTTCAAAAGTCGTAAAAAGTCCCGCGAGCACGCGGGAGTTTTAAAAGCCACGGATCCTTAAGTAGACCAAGAGGTGGGGACGTGCGAACCTTTTCCCCGCGACTATTGTCGTATAGTACTAAATCTTCGAGACTTTTCCCCGATACTCTCGCGATGGTTTATGGTTCCCAGAAACTGGGAATTGATTTCCGAAAATTTTTATTGGGCTTACTGTTTAAGTATGTGGTTTTTAATGAGAATGAATTGAAATTTATGTTAGGGTTTGTTTACGCCCGGAACTTGAATTCTTCCGTGAATATACTTAAAGAATCATTCGTTTTTTATATTTACTTTTTGATACTACGGAAAAAAAATTTCCAGGAAATTTATTTAAATTCATATACTCGACGGTTAACGACAAATTTTCCATTTTTTAGGTATCTTAATGATTAAGAACAGTATTCTGCTTTTATTTGATAATTGTGTACCAATTCATAGTGCGTTCTGGCATTTACAATATTGACATTTTAACTGCTAGTAGCACTAAAAATACTAATAGTACTAAAAGTAATAACAGTTCAGTACTAAAAGTACTAAAAATTAGTACTTTCAAATACAAAGTGTATAAACATGCATTTATAAGAAAATTAAACTCTTTTATTCATATAGGTACACAAGAAAATAATTATACATGTGTTCCAAATGACTTAATTAATTAAAACTGGAAAACTTAACGTAACTACAGAATATTTAAGTCTAATAATACAAGTATATTCATTTTTAATAAAACATAGCGGTAGTTTATAAAAGTACTTTGGATAATATCATAAATATGTGTGTAATGCATAATATAGACACATGTAACTAAAATTAAATCATACATATCTAAATGTTCACGTACTTTGTGTATACATTATAATTGAATATTTCTTTTACAACAAATAAAGATTATTCATGTTTCTTATGTTTCTTGAGAATCCTAAAATTACTGCAGAAAAAAAAAGCAAAACGCAGAAAAAACGTAGTCAGGTATAAAGCCATTACTAAACTAGACATAAATAAAATTTTTTTAAACAACTTCAATCAAACTATATTTGACAGAGAACGTTGGATGAATTCATATTCTTATGAAAATAATTACAATTTAGTGTAAAAATGACTAAAGTAATAGCAATTGTTAATAAATATTTTAGTAATTTTTATGAAAATATGAGTCTGTCCCGCGTTTACGTAAAATGATTCAAATAGGAAAGGCTAACTAGTTTGGATTTTACAAACAGATTTCTCTTTTGCAACATTCTTCGATAGTAAAATCATTTCTTGTAAACGTGATGTTTTCTTCCACACTGATAACACCGGATATGAAAACTATTCTTCTCAGATTTAAAAAACTGTTTTTCATTTACATATTTTAAATGGCTCTCCAACAATCCATAAAAATACTTGTTGAGTTTGTCATTATTACTATTATTTAGTTTTACTTCAGAATCCAAAAGTTTTCTTTGATTAAAACTTAACATTATGTTATACTCTGAGAAGTTTCTACAGTTTGAAATATCACACTTTCATAAAAAGTGGGAAGAGTTACCAGCAAATACGATATTTTGTCTATTTCGTTTAATTTCGCATCAGCAAATGATAATTCTGCAATTGAATAAATGAAAACTTCAAAATGCTTGGTTAGAGATTCATCATGCTTCAATTTCAATCGAAGTAGCTTTTTTATAAGTGATATTTGTAAGGCCAAGATCTTGTGTTCGTAGATAGTACCCAATTTCTCCCAAATTTCCTTTGCACAGCTGGAAGATTTGGCAAAACTAAAAAATGAATCAGATAAGTATCTAACAATAACACTTGTAGAAATTTGATCAGATTTTCTTCAATTGTCATCTAGTACTATTGGAATTTCCTCATCGATCACTTTAATTAAGTCAAGTTTCGTCAGTGAAGCGCGTATCCTGAGTTTCCACACACGGTAGCCTTCTCCATTAAAAAGTTCTATATCTCTCATTGTCACTAACATTTAATTATTTCATTAAATATAAGTCACAATCACTGGCACTTTATATTAGAACTTTTTGCTGCACTTCGCTTTATTAAAGCTAACATGTCATCTGATTGTATAACAAAATATAAAGTTGATTAAAGTTTAAGTACAAATATATGTATTATTTGGAAAAAGTAATTTCTTTCCCTCTGTCCGTAGAAGAACACAATCACGTCTGTGTAGCAGAGATAGTCAACTGAAACTAAAGAGCTTCATAAAGGGCGAAACTTATTTCGAACCCCACGCATATAACTTCCATCTCTTTCTTTTCTTAAGTTACA
Source organism: Torymus texanus (assembly GCA_036873485.1). Classification (NCBI taxonomy): domain Eukaryota; kingdom Metazoa; phylum Arthropoda; class Insecta; order Hymenoptera; family Torymidae; genus Torymus; species Torymus texanus. The sequence goes on along the minus strand of JAYJLV010011799.1, from coordinate 30,096 downwards.
GTTTATGTTTACATTTCGCTTCTTGATAAGTATTTTCAAAGTTCTTCTACTATTTCATGCACTCATACTTATTCGGAGAATATGAAATTGTTTAAATAGTTATACATCAATTTTCGAGAATTGCAAGCTCTTTTTTTAATTTGAAGCAATTGATATGAAAAAACTTGAAAATTCGAAACAATTTTTTATCTGCTTCTGTTTCTAATATAAAATTATATTTAAAATAAGTGAATCAAATGAGAGTTTAATCATATTAAACCGTTACTTTGATTAGAAAAACGTCACAAGCAAGAGTTGATTTTTACTCGACGAGAAGTTTTAATAGATAACTACTGATAGCACTTTGGTAAAAGGCAGGAAAAAGTTATGCAATTGATCTAAAAAAAGTTTTCTTCCGAGCGTAGGCAAAATTATAAAACTTTCTCTTATAAAACGTTGACAAACAAAGCTATTGAGAACATTGAATTCGTGAAATGATCCGCCGCAAGAATATCCGCTAGTGCATACCTACATATCATTACTTTTACCGAAGACCTTTTTTTATCGTTATTAAATAAAAAAAAAAAGAGTATGTTTATATAATCTAATAAAATAGTCATATATTCTTATATTTGACTGTGACAAGGACACATGTGGTATACATTCAAAAAGTATGATAGTTCTACTCTCCCTTCCTAGTAAAATTCAACTAACGTCACGCCTTGCCTTCTTTGTGAGTATACCAGCTTAATAACTATTTCGTCTAGAGCTCAATTGACGTCGCCAATCTTATCGCCTGTTTATAAGAACGAAAAAAAAACAGTGGCATATAATCTTTTCATGCTAGACAAAAAAAATTCCTCACATTTGTCTAAAATAGCTTATAAAAATATACACTAGTAAAATTATAACTTGTTAAATCCATCATCCACTATAACAATAACTATCCCACGAAATTTCGCTCGCGCAGACCAGCCATCAACGTCAACCACGACATAGAAGCTCAACTCCTTCGCGACCGTCGATTTCTCCTCTCCTCCTTCGTCCCGTCGACGCCTCTGTTACAAACGGATTTCGCCATCGGCCATGGGAGAGCGCAGCCACAGCTTGTCGCCGTCGTCGTCTCAATCGCATAATTTACGAGCGGCTCTAAATTTCGGCGGCGTGCCCACTTCCTCTGGTATATAAACGTAAGTACTGCGCACTTGCTTGCTTGGCTCGTTTTTTTTTTCTATGTGTACTCTAGATTAACAGCTTCGAAACGTCTAAACGCGCGCGTATATCGGTGCTTTTATGGGTAGAGCTGCTACTGGGTCGGACTGGGCGAAGCTCCGTGAGACGTGGAAGTCGGCGAGAAAGAGCTTTGAGAATATAATGCAGGGCTTTGTTGTAAGTGACTCGACGACGAATGATTTTTCGAAGAATGTTTTTGGAGAGTATGTAGACGCGTGCTGTGGAGTGGCAAAAATTCTTTGCAAGATTATGAGGTTCTGTTGAAACGTCAGGCGTATGATTAAATGAAATAGGGCCATGAATTTTGAAATTACTAAGACTTCAAAGAGCGTTGCTAAAAAGTAAATAGAATCTAATTTTTTTACGAAGGAAAAGAATTCCTTACCGATTAAGATTGAAAAAACGTTTTTTTTTTCTTGCAAATGTTATTTTTCTACTTTGTAGTTAAAAACATAAATATGTTTTTTCAGAAAATACTCGGGGTTTTTTCTCCTTGTCGGAACAATTATTCAATTAAATAGTTAGTAATAAACTTTTATTCTTTAAGTGATTCCGATTGAAATAACAAAAAGATATATTTCCTTATAAATATATCCTTGAAATAAGTCAATAATGTTAATCCAATAAACTATCATTATGCGACATTACAGCCATATAAGAAAAAACGTACTTAAGCGTTATATTGAATAAAACGCTTTACAGCACATGACAAGTTTATTTGGCAAAAGTGACTTACGCTAATGTAACAATTAAATAACACTTTATTAACATTTATTTATCGCAAGTTTATTCTCGCGAGAGCTTCTTAATCTTTATTAAGACAATCCGGAAAGTCAGGCACATGCTTTATTCAAAAAGAAATTCCCCTCGAAAAAAAAGAAAACGGTATATATATGCACAATCACTTCGAAAGGGGACAATAACTCGAAGAAAAATCGGCCAATTTTTTCACGTCCACTCCCGGCGAGTAAATTGTTAACGAAATTATACCGTAGCCTGAGAACCCGTACCATCGCTTCTCTCTCTCTCTCTCTCTCTCTCTCTCTCTCTCTCTCTCTCTCTCTCTCTCTCTCTCTCTCTCTCTCTCTCTCTCTCATTCTCCGCCCTAACGTTCGGAGTGTATTGCTCTTCACGCGCGGGAGGGAAGGGGCCAAGGGAAGGAAAGAAAGCAAGCTGTAGGCGCATAAGTACTCAAGAGAGTGTATCTCACGCGCGGCTGTCTTTGTTTTTATGCCTGTCCCGAATTTTTCGCGGTTCTCCAAATTCCGAGCTGCTTCACTTTTTTTACAGGATACTTTGACGTGGCTGCTTCCAACGATGTTGCCTTCATTGTTTCTTCGGTTAATTAACTTCGCTGTTAAATTAAAATTTGGAACGAAAAAATTTAAAGTTTCTCAAAAATGTTTAAATTAAAGTAAGAAAATAAAACAGAAGCAGGTCATAAATATTTGAAAAAATGCATTTTTTTCTTACGCCCCTACACCATAACCATAATTCAAAACGCAGGCTTTCGTTCTGAGCAAACAGCAGCAGCAGCAGTTGGGGCAATTAAATGCAAAGTTCACGTCTTACCCCGCGCCTGCGATTACTACAATTAAACGACCGAAACTCCCGAAGTTATTACCGCGAGTCCGTCCAATTGGACCCCGTGCGCTCGTTAAGGCATCGTGTGCGCGTTTCACGATGCAGAAGCAAATGGAGATGTCTTTTATGATTAACTCGACACGTACGTCCATTATAATAATGCTCACTTTGTATCGTTGAGCTTTGAAAAAAGGGGGTCAAAATCGTTTTGACGATGTTGAAGAGATGGAGGAATTTCAAGTTTTTATATGTGCTTTATGCGTGGCTTTTTATGACATTAGTCGCTTATTATTTATATACGTATGCGTTCCAGCTACCGACTATATACTTTTTTTTTAATTATGAAACGTTTTTTCGCACTTGCTCAATGCATAACGCTATTGCAAGGGACGACGTTGACAAGTTGACAATTAAAGAACTGTGAAACATGTAATTTTTTTCAACGACAGTGTGCCATATTATCTCTAAACCAGACCAACTTTTACATATATACTCGGCAACTCAGCACGCAAAGCACAATAGCGTTTTCACGCGCATATGTACATAGAGCGTCGTCGCCTTGAGAGTGCAAAATGGCGCACCGCGGACGTTCGACACACCGGTTAATTTAAACTTTGAAGCAGACGTGTGTAGTATGCGACGGCGCATCTTCGCGTTGCGAAAGAGAAAAACTATTGCGGCACATACTACAACGAGAGGACACGCGAACGACATTAAGCGGGCGCGCGCACAACTATATGAGCGTCTCTGACGATTCGTCGAAATCGTCGGTGGTACTGGTATTATAATAAGTAGTGGCATCGATGCGCAACGGCAGTTTATAAGCCGTCGTGAAATGTTTCAATGCTTATTGCGATCTTCGGTAGAGGGGTGTGGGTACACAAGTGATTAAATTCGGTGTTACACATTGTACACGGTTTGTGCGCTGTGCTGGTATATTTGTTAGCTTTTAAGATTAGTTGGGTATATTGACAAGTTTTGACTTTTGATAAGTTAATTTAATGTGAGAATAATAATAAGCGAACAGTAAGATGAACATTTTAGCAATGTACGAGTGATATGTATTTTTTACCTTGTTAAAATATTTTTTTACAAATCAAGCACGATAATATCGGTGAAAAAGGTATTAATTGAAGTAACTTTTATTACTATTATTATTACTGACAATCATTTTGTATCTACCCAATTGGCATTTCATCTTTTACATACTCCCATCCGCACTTTTAATTCGTTATATTTATCAATTTAAATCTCCAAGTTTTACCATTCCCTACAAACGACTATATGTCATTCGCCATAATCAATACCAACCCGAAAACCGTAAATCCATCTAATCTCAAAATAGCCACAACAACGTTGCACCTTCCTTCATTTGACTTTTGGCACCACGGCATCACGCATCGAACCTCACTGCAACCGAAAGGCCAACGGCACCGCATCGCATCTGGAGCCGCGCAATCATCACCTTGCCCTATAAATATACCCGCGCTCTGGACCAGATATAACACTTAGCTATACGCAACGAGCAAATATCATGTCCCTCACATCTCGTCATACAGATGAAACCAAAGCGACGTACATATATACCGATATATATATATACCCGAACGCGCTTGAAACAATGCTCGCGCGTTATTGGCCCGGCCGTCGAGGGGGTCGTCGTCGCGGGCCACATTCAGATTGGTTCCGAGAAATCCGCCTATATAAGCGTGAGCCTCGATGGAACACTGCCAGCACTCGCGCGCACACCGATCGCGCAACTAATTGGCCGACTTGCATAATTTTGTTTATCGCGAGTGGTGCATGCGCAGCCTTCGCGGCATGATAGTTTGGCCTGGTGCAATTTGTCTCGGCTTTCCTGGGCTTCGGGGGAGCTGTGCAAGCTTCCGCGAAGCAATTCTCCGCGACGGGTAAGTTTTCAGGTTAGTGGATGGATGGATATATAACTCTTTTTCTCGTGGGGTACGTTATTCGTCGGCCTCGTCGTCGCTCGATGAGAGTCGGTGTGTTTGGGTGGCGCGAGGTGAGATGTAATTTATGCGCGTGTTACTTGCCATCGGGATCAAATGAGATGAGAAGATTTAATGGTAATGGATCGCCGGTGGAAATAGATCTCGGGTAAATAGGCAGAGGTATATCGAGAAGTCTGGTCTGTTGTTACTCTGTAGTTTGTTGTAAATAAACTAGAGGACGAAAAGCAGCGGTCAATCAGATCTCAACTATTATGATTTTAGAACGGGTAGATAATGTTTGCTCTTTTAGTCGACGAATCGAGCTTTACAAGGTTTCGTAGAAAATAGAAGTAACATTAAAAATTATCTAATATATTCTATATAAATCTCAACATCGGTTCTGCAATAGCGATTTTGAGGTGAAAATAACACCAAAAACAAATGATGGCAATTTGGCACACGTTATTTGTCTTAAAATTAGTTCATGGCAGTATTTACAAACAGACACACGCGACTCCCTTTAAATATTCAAACAATATTACTATAATAAACTTCTCAAATACACCTGGCTAATTGCATTATACGTTAGAAAATACCTCTCATTTGCCACTCGTTACCTAGAATAACTCCTCTATATACACTTAATAGCCATCGAACTTCGGATGACCTTAACAAAATCATAATAAATGTCTCCTGAAAATACCTTACCGAGCATCATCATCATCAACCCTGAAGATTTTCATTTCCTTTTTCTCACTCCCTGGAATACAAATGGGTTAATATAAACGAGACGTGCGCACACCATCTTGCGCTCTCGATTTTTTCGGGACCCATCGTCTCTCGAAAGTGGCCTTTTAAACTGATTGAAAAAAACCCCGCGGTCGAGAGATCTCCATCACAATGGCACCTTTGTCGAAGAAGAAGAAAAAAAAGAAGAGAGACAGATATATATGTATATATGCCTACCCTCTCTCGTCGTCGGAATGGAAAAAGAACGAACAATTTTCGAAATGCATTCATAAATTCCCTCTCTCTCTCTCTCTCTTTCTCGCTCACCCTCGCGCGGGTGAAGTTCGTTGACCCCTTTATGGAGAGAGGCGCGCGCTACGGGCTAACCCCGTTTGACTGAGAGAGACGACGTCGCAGCAGCAGCAGCTGTTGGTCGCGTGCTGACCCCCATGGTGGCCGCCGCCGCTGGGGCCCCGCTGCCGTCGGCGCATGCGTTACTAACTTATGGCCCATTATACCGTAGGTGGCAGAGCGACCAAAGGCTTTCGTTCATTATAGGGCTTTTTTCGATTTTTTTTGTTTTGCCTTTTTCGATGCATGCGTGTTCTTTCTCGCTGGAGTCTTTATGTACTTCATTTTTCTCGCGGAGAGAGGGAGAGTATGTGAGAAAAAGGCGAGTGAAAAAAATGGAGGGGTTGTCGTCACGTTCGTAAGTTTTTTTTTCTATTTTTTTTCTCTGGAGATGTAAGTGCATAACATGCAAAGGACATCGATTTGATGATGTAGTACTATGTAGATTTTTTGTTGCCTCATAGTTTCTTTTTTTTTTCTTTTTATATCTTGGTTTGATTGAGGAACAATGTCGAGATGCTATCGAGGTGTTTTCTCACTGTCAGATTCGTCGATATTGATTGATATTTTTTTTTAAGTTACGTGACGTTTTACTATAAGAAAAGTACATTGAAATAATCTTTGCGCAAAATAAGTACGTATATAATATAGAGTCTGTCGACGTTTTTCAAAAAAGTGAGCAATGTTGATGCTTACACTTAAAAAAATTATTACTATTTTTTTATTTGTCAACATAAAAATGCGGTAACCGAAGCAAGCATCTAAAAGTCGATATAGTACGAATAATTTTTTTGTGAATAATTTTTTCAAAGAACATTTTGTAAACTAGCAAACTAATTATTCTCAATCACTTTGCTCGTCGCCAAACTGGATTACAAAAGAGACACCATCACACAAAGCCTCAAACCCGTATGTAATCCCTGCCGCACCTATGCATAAAGCTCGAAAATCCCTAAACCGCTTAAAAATTCACCCTCTCTCTTTCCCCTGCAACACAAATCATGCGCTCCTCAATAAAACAATTTTCGCTCGGCGCATAACAATAACCATATCCCGCATATACATACGTATATACTCGCTCCTCTTCCACCTCACTTAACCACCTCTCGATAGTATTACACGCACACACACACCCCACAGCTAACATCACGTCGCTCCTTTACAGCCCATAAAAAAATCTACATCTCCACAATAACTCGAAACCTTCTTCCTCCAGCTACACACACACACACACACACACACACATACCGCATTCTTCTCTCTATCTATCGAAATTAATGAAAGGGCTCTGACAAAAGAGCGGAGCTAGGTACAAAGGCGGGATTGTCGCGTCATTAATATACATTAATTTCACGACTTTCCGCGTTAAACGCGCACGCGCCCACGTGCGGGACGGAAGTGTAGCAGTGAGGAATTTTAATGCTCGGTACGGCGCGCGCCGATATCCCCCCTCTTACTCTCTCTAGGCGTACGGTTCATAAATTTCAGTTAGACGAAGGGAAGAGATTGCAAGAGTTTCTCGCCCCCTCTCTCTCTGTACGTGTATGTGTGTGTGCATAGGGAACGAGGGTATGTAAGGAGACGCGCGTTGTACACTCTTTTGCCCCTGAAAATCGTCGTAAAATATCACTTTTCCGCCGCGGCGGCGTGAATGTTCGAGGGGGAGTCGCGAGAGAAATGCTTGGTTCAAGAGAGAGAGAGAGAGAGGAGCGGAGAAGTCGTTCACAGTCGACTGGTTCGGATTTCTTCCTCTTTTTTTATGCGCCGCGGTGTGCGCGGCTTTGTAAGGTCTTTTGTACTTATGGGGGCTGGGATTGTGATGACTTTTGCAGGAAAGTTTTTTTGAGGGAGTTTCGGGAAGATATGTATATAAAATGATGCGGGGTTCTAAGTCAATGGCATAACAATCGAGGAATATTTTTGTTGTTTAAGTAAAATATTCAATTTCGGACTTGAAGTTAAATAAAAATTATGTTGACTTGAAAATTAAACCTTCTTTGTTTATTATTTTTGAACAAACAACTTTTTTTAGAAGTAGCTACATTTTTAAGGTAATTTAGTCACTTTCGACATTCTTGTAATTCAAAATTTATAATAATAATGTATAAAATCGTGTGAATTTGTGTGTTTTTTTTATGTTCTTATGTTTAGCATGATGGGAAAAATTAATTTTTATTTTAATTATCAAATTATAAAAGCTCCTTTACAATATGTACACGTATTTATTTTAATGGATGAACGGTCTAGTTATGCAAGAAAATAGTTCTCGTGAGTATTAGGATTTACGTAATCTTATTAGCATTTGCGTGTTTTTTCTAAAAAAAAAGGTACGTGACAAATACGTGCAATTGAAAAGATTTCCAAACCAGTACTATGCTGCTTTACAAATTACACGCAATTTTTTCATAGATGGAGGGTGAAAGGCACCCTATTCCGCTTTTCCTCCTGAACTTATCATAAAATATTACTTTCCTGATTTGGTTCACCGTTACGTGAAATCAGGCAATTTTTATTCAATTGCTTCGGTTGTTTTACTTCTTCAAATAGATACATATTTTACGTTATCAAAATTGTATCCTGTGAAATTTATCTTACCTTGCTGGCAAAGAAAAAAATTTATTTTACATACATATTTTATTGATAGAAAGTTATAAAGCTCCAATAATAATTTAAAGTTTCTTCCCAACAACGATAAAAGAAATTTTACATTATTCCTAACATAGACGCAGTTTGAAAAATCATTACAGCAAATTATTAAAAAACACACGTACCTCATAAAAAACTTCTACTAACATTCCAAAATTACCGCACTTCAATTTTTCGACGTGATCTTTAAAATTTAAGATCGACGACATTTAAGCACTTTGAATTATTCAACCGACACAACAATAACACTGCCTCGTATACAAGTATTTAAATATGAATACCATATCATTACGCATCTTTTTCTTTTCTCCAACGACAACTTCCAACTTTCACCTACCCAAAAACCTCCATCTTCACTATACAAAAAGAAAAAGATCTATTAATAGACTCGTGCGCGCGCGCTGCACATAGGCGATCCTTGAACGTCTCTCTTCGGTTGGTGCATAGTGACACGTCGATGTATCCGTGCGTGCACAGGCGCCGCCGTCGCGCAGCGTCGATCGCCGCTATCGATAAGAGCAATTGTCATTCCTCGCAATGGATCCCCCGTGTAATATCGCAGTCGCGCACGTGGCCGGCATACGCATGCGCGTATAATAATTCTCGCCGCTGCCTACGTGACCTGCGGCCGTCGTTGTGGTTGCGTTTCCTTTTAATTGTGGTGGGTAAATTGAGAGTGGGGAGAGAGGGAGGAAAATGAGGGAGTTTCAAATGTTGGAAAGGTTCATCGCGTAACAGCGCACAGGGGCTTCTTCGTTGGATTGTGATTCGTTGACGAATATCAATATAGAAAGATAAACTTTTTGTTATCCTTGCAAAATGAAAATTGAACGGTTTCAAGAAATTTCCCTGGCCAAAAAATATATTAAATCCTATTGGATTCCGATTTAGCCTATGCTAAATGAATAAAAAATTTGATTAAAAAATTATAATCCCAAATTAGTTAATACCAAATTTAATAGATTCTTATTTTTAAGATTGTTTATCTATACTCATCTATTTTGTACATCATTTTACTTTACTTAAGAATCACCATACATATTGTGTACTCTGGAAAACTAACTTTTCTTATAACGATTGGATTAAATTCATTTTGATTTGAAAAATCACTAACACTATGAAATATTATTTAATGAATTATAATCGATAAATCTTAATAAATCATTCCAATAATATTAAAAGCATTTCTAAAATTTTGTGTCAATTTTGACATACAAGTCATAATTTATAAACCTGAAAGATGGAAATTCGCAACCATAAATTTATAAAAATGTATTACTGATTTGTGGAAGAGTATGTACGTAATACACGCGTTAACATTTTCATAAGGCCGGAATTTTTCTTACATTTTATGAAAGTAACATCAAACGCGCATTCCCATAAATTATCATTTTTATTAAATCGCATTTCATTTTTAAAGACCTTATACGCGTCCAATCACAGAAAACTTTGTATCTCCTTTAACATTTAAAAGCTTCGCAATTATTCGTTACTTTTAACGATCGAAAATCACATTTTTTCGGTACAAATTTATATCACTTACGCGAAATGCTCATTTGCGACTTCGAGTCCAATCAAGCACTAAAAAAAGAATCATCCGCATTTGAACGACTTTAATTCTCATGTTTGCCGACGGTTTATACGTGGTTTTTCTCATTCTCGGAATGAAAGGCGCATCGAAAGCACGTATACGCGGCGAATAAAAGCTGGACTGCAGATAAGACGTTGCGGTTTTACGCGGAATACAAGTCTGCTCTCTCGGCCTAAAAAAAGGAGACGACCGTCACACTGTGACATTGTAAAGTGAACGATTTTCCAGGAAGAAATTTTGCGCTCTGACCTAAATATATTTCCTTTCCTTTACAGAAATTATTACAAAAAAGAAAGAATTTACTTTAATATTAAATAAGATTGGTTAAAACCAGTCATTAAAAAGCGGTACTGATTTATGTTGTAATTTACTTACTTTGATTTACGTAGTAATATTTTTAATATTAAGAATAATGATGTTCATCTTTTGAAATTATTCTTAAATGTGCCATTTAAATGTTATTTCTCTCAAATTGCTACTGTATTATGCAATTATTTTCTTACGTAATTGTTGAATTACATTGAAGCTAAGCGTCTTCATCGTTTTTGAGCAACTGTGTATTTATTTTTAAACCTTACTTTTTATTCTGCTCGTAAAATATTGCATAAGACTGTTTAAAATTAAAATTACTTTTCGAATAATGAATGAAAATTGTCAGATGCTTCTAGAAGTAGTATTATTAGCATACGATAAGTGAATATTAATATCAAATCAAAAAACATAGTATGTAATATTGTTAAAATCTAAAAAGTAGATAAACTTTGGAAGATTCATTTTCGTGATATTCTTACAACGTCCGAATTCGTTTTATAAAATAATTTTAATTGTTGCCTACATAATAATTTTAGTACTGTAAATATGTAAGTATTGCTTTTTGTGGTAGGTATTATAATAAATTAAAACAAAAGAAGATATTCTCGGTATTTTGAATCTAATGAAAATCGAAAGAAACATTGGAAAGATACGAAAACAAGCTCTATAGCAAAATTGTATACTCTATGGACCATTTTTGTAAATTTTAATACCATGCAACTTGTTTTATTGAAAACACTAATTATCGATTAAAATATTGAATTGCTTTACATTTTGTGCAATAAGATAGCCTTGAAAGGTTTCACAAAGAAACTTGAATTCCAAATAAGACGATCGCCTTTCCTTAATAACTCATCAAAAGCTAATACCTTATATAAATTCCTTTTATCAACCCCAAAGCGTACACGCCCCAACCAATTATTTCATCCATCACTAACTATTACCACCCCCGAATAATAACAATATTACGCACACCCCAAACTTCCATCTTAAAATATTCATCTCAGGACCAAAACCGATCCGCAAAATTCATCTCCAATTCCAAAAACGATTAATCTCCATCTAATTCTCGCAGACCTCTGCGCTTCAACCGCCTCGTTTTTCCTTGTATGCTCGAACTCTAACGGTGGCAGCGCATTACGTGCCCGCGTGCACGCGTGCTACGCTGCATTTACGTATGCGCGCGCGTATATGTGTGTGCAATAAAGATATATATATGTATATGCAAGTGGGAAAGTTCGCTCGCACGCGGGGCGTGACTCGGGCGCTTGCGAACGTTAACGAAGTTAGCAAGCCGGGTATTAGCATGCGAAAAACTTTTTTGCGCGTACACATCTGTCGTTCTGTGGACGTACGGGGGGCATCAGCTTTACGGAGAATCAGAGGTGGGGTAACGATTTTGGGAGTAGGATTATTGAAATAATGGAGGTTTTTAGATTTTATGGTTTATAATGGTTAATTCGCGAAGTTTGAATTGAAAAGGGAAAGTCTTTCATGTAGTTTAGGGAAGTGCAAAGTTAAAATATTATTGCATGTTTTTTTAGGTTAATATTTGAATAAAACGGAAATTCTCGAAAATTTATTTTCTAGTTATGATGTGAAAGTCAAGATACCTTAGAAAAAAATGAAATAACTACCACGATTGCGATCTGTTGGGTAAAAATTTCCTTATTTACGTAATGCAATCTGTAATAATTATAATAAAATTCCAGATGGTGGGCAAATCATAAATCTTAGTTTTTTATGATTAACAGATAGATCTCTTAATCATAAAAAAATGCGAAAGAGGATAACATAAACCATTCGTATTTTAAATACTAAGTTTATTAATAATTATCAATCCATAAATTTTAATTAAGTTCGGAATAAAATTATATCAAGATAGATTAAAACATTCGAAATCATAAAAAACTAATTCATCAACGAATAAAGCTATAATATATATATATATATATATATATACACCACGCAACCTCGCTAAAGATTTTTCGCAAAAACAATGTCCATTTCAGATATTGAATACCATATCTACAGACAAAATAAAATATCCTGGTTTATGTATCAGAAGCAAAACCCGCAGTAGATTGATCCGCAGCAGCCATATCAGGCCATTTCTCGGCTCAATCACTTCGCTTCACCGACAAATGGCGTACGAAATTGTCGAACTCGGCTCTCATTCTCTTTCTTTCTCTTTTCCTCTGAAAAATGTCCGTCATTCCGTCGACCCGAGGATAAACACTCAATTGAATTAAGAAATGCCGCAGCGGAGAAAGAGTCGACCCCGTGGATATAAGGCACTCTCCGCGGAAATCCCGGTATCGCCCTCCGGAAAAACAAAGCGAAGAGTGAATGGAATGAGAGAGAGAGAGAGAGAGAGAGAGAGAGAAGAAGAGAAAAAAGTTCGGGGAAGCCCGTGGAGCAGAACCGAACTTACTTTCGTGGCTTTTCTGTGTGTGCCATCACATATATCTCACGATACAGATATGGCGGGTGTATAAGGTATATATCATCCGTTTCGCTAGACCGGAGAAATGGACAGCCTGGAGTGAAGAAGAGAGAGAGAGAGAGAGAGAGAGATCTGATTTCGTTGGTGGTACTGTAATGCATCATATCGGAGTATAGAAATACACACAGACACTATACGTGTGCTCACGCACATGCGCGAGCACTTAATTCTATTTGCTCGCCAACGATTAGTCGTAAATGGGGTTAGAGAAATTTAGAAGTCTATATGAAGTTTATTAAAATTTAATAACAATAATGGTTTAAGTGAAAGTAATTGTGTACAGCTAAAAACTTTTTTAACGCATTACTCATTTGAATTATAAATTAAAGCATGAAGAAAAAAACGAGTTTTAAAATTAAAATGAGTTTTAACCTTACCTTTGCAAAACCGGTAAAATATAAAATGCACGTACGTAGTACGTACTTAGAAGATTACTATTTAGGTAAATTTAAAAATTGATTTGTGTACAATTTATTCAATAACAGAAATCAATATATAATTTTATTAAAACTCGTTGTAGTAAAAATTTTTCAAAATAATGAAATAATTTGGCAGTATATATATATATATATATATACAACGAAAACGACGATAAATAAATAAACGAAAAAATATCCCACACATTACACACATACTTCGTACCCGGAACACATGTGACATACCTTACAAATATGTATGTTTACAATCACATTTGTTATCTAACTTTTCTTACCTACCACATATAAATATATAAATATAAACTAAACATTAAAATAATAATACTTCCTTTAAAAATTAAGAAAAGTATCACACAAAAGGCTACAATAAAGATAGTGGGCAAAAACAGCGCGAAGTTCGCAGCCCTCTCCGGAAAGGAAAAAAGCAAGACCCCCGAGGAACACAAGGAACAACTCCTTCTCCAGCACCTCCTCCTTCCCCGTTGACTATACGAGACTACAGACGGAAATCAGGAAAGAAAGATAAAGGAAGACAGCGGCGGCTGCTACTGCTACATATATATATATATATATAGATAAAGTTTCTCCGTTGCACAGGGGTGGCACGCTTGGACGACTCCCCCGCTCGCCGGTGCAAAGCTCTCCCGGCAATTTAGAAGCGAGAGCGAGGGACCGAAGGGTATTGATTTTCGCGTGTCTCGCCCCCGAGGCGCGCAAGCGAGCGCGGGGGCAGGGGAGGGAAAAAAGGGGACCCAGGCGCCGGCGGGACTGGCGGCGAACGCGTGCTGCACAGAGACAGACAGAGAGGTACGTTGCGGCCGACACGTGTTTTGTGTATAAGGTGAGGCTTTACGAGGGTGCCGCGAGAGTCTATGTATATACCTATACCCGCGCGTCTGCTGTGTGTAGGTGGACGAGAATAGGGGCGAGGAGGTGCGGAGTAATGATGGAATTGTTTTTAATGATGGTAACGCTGTAGTTAAGTTGTAATGTGAGCGCGTGGATGTAGTTTTATTTTAATGTGTTTTTGCGAAATTTTTTTTGGATATAGTAAAAGAAGAGAGAAAGTAAGCACGTGAGGAGTGTATTTTTTGCCTGATATTTTTGAAATTTGGCGAAAGTAATCCTTGATGGGTTACATAACGGAAATTTTTTACGAGAAATTCTAAAAACCGGTAGCAAGTTGTTGAGCAAATGCAATATAGTAATTTTTCAAAAACTCAAATAGGTTATCAAATTTGGACAAGGATGTGAAGATCTCTTTGTATATCAAATTAAATTGCTTTTTATGTATAAATATTCAAATATTATGAAAAAATTGTATTATTGTAAAACATTGTAATTATTAATTAACATAATTAAGAATAAAAATGTTCATTTTATTATGAGTGATAAGGATGAAAGTTTTCATAAAACGAATAAATATTCCATTTCTTGTATTAAAAGTCGATTTTATTATACGGATTGTATGAAAATAAAAATATCAACACATTACATGAAACATCACTAACAAGTATAAAGACAAACAGTTTTATTCAATTGAACGAGTAATAATACTCACAACAATCATAACTTTTGAAATTGTCCACATTACTTGTCAGTCATTATACTGTAAAAATAATTTTTTTACAAAATGATTTTCCTCTGCATCAGAGTTCAGAGCTCAATAAATTTCTGCATAACTGCTTTGATGTCATCGTCGTTGTAAAACGTACCGCACAAAAATCCTCTGTACGTTTCCTGAAATTTGTTTGAATAATAAAGAAATTTTTGGTTCTTTAACATAATGCTAATTAAATATAAATAGTTACCAAACAAAGATCGGAACTTCGTTTTGGGGTATTTTCTTGCGTACAATAGCTAGCATAGTTGTGACATGTCAATCCTTCCTGGAAATTGTAAACGCCTTCATTAAACAGTATATTATTTATACACGATTAGATTAACGGACCTGATTAATGTTTTCGAGGATCGATTCTTTAAAACCGTAAAATGCGTCATCCTGCATACAAAATGTACAAAGAGATTTAATAATTAAAACTTTACGATAACATTTTAAAAATAAATTACCAATTCATATACTTACAGAAATATCGTACGTCTGAAAAAAATAAAAATGTTTCATTATATATCTACTTTTGAAGCTATGCAAATACATTTTACTTGTACATAAATAAAAATATCTTTTTATTTTAGTTCTTATCTAAATAGCGCTTAACACATTTACGGTATTGTAAAGCGATTAAAGACTGTTTTCTTGAACTATTGATTACTGTTAATAAAACTTGAATTTTGCACAAGAATCTTATAATAACACGTTTAAATAACTATAGGTTATACATGAATCTTACCGCCTGTGATGATGCGAAGAGTACAAGTAAAGTGAACGTAAACAGAATAACCGTCTTGATAATTGACGCAGACATTTTGTAAAATGTTTTTAAAGTATAAAACAGAGTTTGAAAAAAAAAAAAATATATTTATCGCTTCAACGAGGCAGCGTTAACGTATACTGAATGCTCAAGACGTTCTGACGTGGGCCAATGTAAGTAACGTTCAAACCGGTAACTTATCTACAATGATTCGCAAAGCGACGCTAAGTTCCAGCCGAAGTGGGGAAAAACACTCTTACTGTCAAATTACGGGTATGACTTTGCAACGTGACGTTTCCTTTCCTCTTTAGCGGGAAAAATACACTAATTTGAAATGGTAACAAGGTTTTAGTTTTTAAATTGCACACCAATGTCCTATAATTTTTATAAATTTGGTACTCAATCAATGTATTTGCTCATTACCTCGTATCCTTGAAATAATACAGTAAATTTTGCAGCTACGTTTTTAGAAATTCGATTAATAACAGTTGCAATAAAAGTTTTATATTTCGATAATATATTCTCGTACTCAAATACTTTATCGGTATAATTTTGAACACGAAATATGCCTCTTTATCTCACTAATTAAACAATTCAAATTATCAGAAACCATTTAATTCACACGTACGCCGTAATTCTTTCAAAATTAAGTTTGCCATCACCAACGTTAATTCGATTGTTAGCGTTCGCGCGCATACAGGGCCGTTTCCTCGGATAATTCTATTACAACATTATCATCTCATAAATCTTCCAGCGAATGTCTCCATTCATGGCACCCCCCGCGTGGCTCCTCGGAAACGTATTAACTAATTGAAAAAAACTTTAATTACAAAACAATTCGCGCACTTCCGCGCGACCAACTGCAACGTACAAGAGGGAGAGTCGTACTCCGCCACTCCACCCCTCGCTATATATACGCGCGCGACACCCTCTATATATATATATATGATTATGCGTATATTCATTCGGATTCCGGGCCATTTGCTCACTTCGCCGAATTAGTCGCTTTCTCTCGCACTCTCGCGCGTAAATGTATGTATATATATATATATATATATATACGTCGCGCGAGAATCGCATTACGGTGATTGCTCCAGCTGATTTATAGTGCTGCGTGCGAGTGTACCGCGCGTCGTATTATACGTCCATCTCGCTCGCTTGCGCGCGTGATGTAGAGTCTTGGTGAGCAGGCGCGAAGGCGCGGTGATTCGCGAGCGGTGTGTATAAGTGAGACGTTGGTTATATATACGAATAGGGGGTGGGGATGAAGAGATTGCGGAGGAGATGATGGGGCAGAGTTTGTGTGTGTTTACGTATACGTACATGTATTAATTTTTAGGATGGGGTGCATGGATGTGTGTGAGTATTAATGGGCAGGATTTATGGAGGTGCGGAGATGGTCATTAGCGGAAGGAGGGGAGGGGGAGTGGGTGGATGCTTTTAATTTGATTGGGACTGGGTAGGAGAGAGAGACTGGTTTATGGCGAGATGCGGAACGGTTTGTTTTATGGTTTGCGAAAAGTGGCAGCGGAGGTGGATTGAGTGTGGGGTGAATTTTGGATTACCAGCATATATGAATTCGAAATGCTTTCATAACTGTATTGCTTATATACTGATGGTGTACCTTTTTAAGCGGAACGCCGGCTGTGCTGACGATACACTTTGGGGTCTCGTATGATGGATAAATTTATAGCTATATATTCTTGCGGTACAATTTGGAAAATTGTTTTCATCATTCAAATTCACAAAAATTCTCAGTGATATACTGAAATAAAACAAAAAGAATACACAAAAAAAATTATTGGTTACGTTCATCAATTAATTGGTAAAAAGGTTTCATTTGTTTATAGCAATGGTGTAAGATAAACCAATATAATAATTACAGTACACAGTTGAAAATATGATCCAGTTTTGACAAAAATTTTGTGTCAAAAATGGGATTACTAGACACTTTTTGTGCAATTCAGATATAGTACGAAAGTATACGCAATATTTTTCTAGTAAATGGAAAGTAAAATAATATAAAGTAAATGGAGTTATAACATATTTTGTGTTTTTATTCAACTATCTTATTTCAAACGGACTTCGCAAATAATTTTAAATTATAAGATTATTTAATAATTTTTATAATAAAGAGATCTTAATTTTCTAACACAATTTTAATTTTAATTATTTATTATTATTTTCAAACGCTACAGTTCAAAACTTGAATCTCAAACATTCAAAAACAGTATTAATTCTAGCATTTATAAAATGCCAACCAATCAAATCAGAATTATTAAATGCTTCAATATGGCTGCTCATTATTTTTTAAAAAGCACAATTTTCAGCCGTGTAACCAATAACTTCGTTTTGTTAACTAGTTTATCGGTTTAGTTTTCTAATGCTGATCATATAGGACATTTTTATTTTTATCAATTAGTTGACAACCGTATAATCAACCGTGGTTGTTGGATGTATACCGATATAATTTTTTAATTCAAACACCTTTTGAAAATATGAATAAAAATATTCTTTAAAAATTTTCACAATGCAGTTTTTATAAACTGAAGGTTAAAAGATTGCATTTTTTGTACACTTCAATTCTAATATTTCGGCACAACCATCTCATGAAAAAACTCTTCTTAAGAATTCGTATTTATAAATTATCATTCAAAGTTATAAATCTTGCAAAAATATAGTACTGATTTAATACATTATACTTACTAATAGTTTATATCTCTCTTTTATTTCAAATAATAGGCGAATGAATAAGAAAATTTTCTTTCTTAATTAATTTTCTCCTATTGTAATAGTTATTACTTTAAAAAAAAACTAGCCATGAGTGCGGGCTTAACCCTAGAGTTTTACTGTTGACAGGACAATGACAAACTGTTTTTGAGCAGTTCTTGAGAAATAAGTTGCTTACTGTCAATTGGCGCCTAAAACCATAAAACCCTTACAATTACTACAAAAATAATTTTTTCAAAATAATCGATATGGGTCTCAGAGTTACAAGATTATTTACTGGAACATCGCTCATTTTCTAAGAATCCAATAATTTCCAGTCCAATAAGTTATATTAATTCAGTATTTAAATTTTTATAACAGTACATTTCGAACATTAAAATGACAATAATAATTCAAGCAATAGAAAGGTGCCATTCCAGTTCACGGAACTTTACAATCTTGCTTAATTCATAAGCCCAAAAGAAACCATAAACCTTAATACGAAAATTACTTACGTCCCATAAAGCGTCCGAGAGCTCGTAAAATAGTCCAACAGCCCCGAATTTCACGAATAGCGCACGCGCCAGCGGAGATAACCATCGGCGATACCCACACATATACATAAGAAATGAAATTTTATACATGCGCGTGTACGGGACGTCTACTCCACCCTCGCACGTAAAAAACGCGGGAGAACGCGCGTGTCGTAAGGAAACGGGAGAAAGAAGAAAGCCGCGACACATGTAGCCGCTTTTACGTCTTTCCTCTCTCATACAACTTTCAGCCGAACGCTATATACCATCCAACTTACTCTATATCTCTATATCTAAGTATACGCGGGCGCACGAAATTTCCGGGAGCAGCACGCGGTCGTAGTATTCTTTCGCGTGGGTGGAAACGCACGGGCGGAAAGCATAAAATTGCGTGCGAGAGCTCGAGTTATTTACGATTCACGGCCGAAAGTCAAGGATTTCGGAACGAGCGACGCTCCTTCTATACGCGTCCCTTTTGTTCGTGCGAAAGAAAGAGAGAGAGAGAGAGAGAGAGAGAGAGAGAGAGAGAGAGAGAGAGGGAGAAAAAGAAATCGTACGGTTAATCAGCCGTCCCGGAAGAAACGCGACGCGGCTGGATGGGTTTTCAATTTTACCGCCGCGCCGTCGCTTGATTGTGTAATTCAATTACGAGCTTGGTATATAATGGCTCGAAAGTTTATATACGGATTGTTAAGGGAGAGAAAAATGCGGATTAAGCGAATTTATTTCGTATAAGTGGGCTCGATTACGGATTTGGGCATGCGGTACGTGGATCGTAATTTTTCGAATAGCGGGCCTGAGCGTGCATAAAGTATAGCAAATTACCGGGTATTAATTTCAAATTGTAAAAAGTATATTGGGTTCAGTAAATAAGGATGATCGTATGATAAAGCAGAAACATTCTAGAACACGTGTAAACTTTAATAAATCTTCAATTTATCTTGTAATATAAGAACGTAGTTCACAACAGTCAGATTAAAATACTAATTGGATATCATTTACTACTTAATATTAAATTAAAAGTAACCATAAATGTTTACAATCAATTGGTTATTCAATGTATGTTGTTATAAAAACGAATTAGTGGATTATTATTATAGGTATTTTATTGCATGTTCAAATTATCAAATCAATAGTAAATAAACCAATGAACTTGAAACATATATATCTATAACTTTGATTTTCAATTATTTGTATTCAGATTATTATAGATGCAAATATTACCGCAAATATTTATGGCTCTTTTGAGAAAAATTATCTTGAGCCGAAAAAAAATGATTCTAATGAGAGCTACAAAACTGTTTTAATTTTTTATTATCTTGATGGAATTATTCCGAAACGGTGAAATTGAAAAAAATGCTATAAAAATCTTCTGTAGAAACGTTAACCATAAATTACCTATTGTTCAGTTAACTTTATGACTTAGAAAAATATTCGGCTATTATTTGAGACCAAATTACATGCGACATTTTAACTCCTAGTAATACTTTCAGATAGTTTATATGATTATTACATATCGATTTTCGCTAAAAATGCTTCAATATTCAATCATCACATTAAGAATAAAATATCGTTAATTTTTTACCACAGCAAATAAGTAGATGAAAATTTCTCAAGTATCTGTTCCCAATCTCTTTTGCAAATCAGCCACAATAGTACCCACACATACAGCTCACATATCTCACTCCCAAATCGAAATCATTCACCTTTCCAGCTGCCTGTGCCTCGACGACAGCCCAATCTCAATTAAATTCACAGCTGGCTTCGCGCTCGTGCGTCAACTCCCACGTCTCTAAAGCTCCTCCCGCGTGCGCAGCTCCTAAATTTCGCGATGGACAGCAGCGATACAGCAGCACGACAGACCATCGCGTGATGTCCGAGTGCGTACGTACGACCCCTGAGTTATATATATATATATATATATATATATATATATACACACACACACGTATATATACGCACGCGCCAAATTTTCCTCGCGCCCGCATGCACGCACTTCCAGATTGAATTCGATACGCGCGAGCGACGGGCCGTGAAGCGCGGATCTCGTTCAATTTGTCAGAGTTTGACGTGAGAGAGAGAGAGAGAGAGAGAGAGAGAGAACGAGGGAAAGCAAAGGGCACGAGAAGAAGAGGAGAGGAGATAGGAATCTGCGATTTCTCGCGGACGATTTTGATGGGTGGTGGCGGTGGCTCGGACGTATTTGTTTTAATTGAGTGCGCGGGTTCTTTTAGGGGGGAGTGAGATTGCGATGGGTTACGAGTCGCGGGATTTTCGCAGTGGATCGAGGTTGTGGTTGGCGCGGATTAATAATTTGCCAAAGAAGTTTTGTTGATTCTTGGTTTTAAATCGAAGAGATGATGATTACTATTGATGCGGTTTGTAGAAATATTTGGTTTATACTTTTTTGAAGTACATTTATGAAAATCTAGCAAATTACTTAGAAATTAATATTTTTATCCAAGCTTATTTCAATTAATGCTCTCTCTGTCTTTATTTATTGAACATATAAAATACTGACAGAATTTCAGTGAATAGAAGAAACATTATCTCTAAACATAATGAGGCATATATTTGTCATATCTCAAGGAAATGGGTTTATGAGGACTAATTACCAGTAGTAATAAATTGACTCTCAAAGACAGTTAAAAAAATTGACTTATATATTTATTTATGAATTAAGAATAATTTTTTCTATTCTTAATAATATTGATGGTTATTAAAATACACAATATTTATTGTGTAAACTTTTAATGATTACGATAATGAAATATTCTACGCTCTTTTATGTAGCGTTTAAAGTCTGAAGCTTTTTACTCATAAAAGCTTTTCTTGTTAAACCGAAGTAGAAAATCCTGTAGGAAATCTAAATCTTTTAGTTCAGAGAAATACTTAATTTAATATAACTCTATGTTTAGTTAGCGTAATCATCAATTAGAAATACTGTTGCCAATAAATAGATACAGAATTGCAATGACAAATATATATTCTCAGGTAGAAAAATAGCACTCTATTTAAACCCTGTTACTGTCCACCTTTGATACTTTACAACTTTAAAGCACCTCTATGTATATATACATGAAAAAATGATTGCTACGCGACACTCTGACATTCGCAGACAAATTGCTTTAATAGAACATCTCATAAACTTTCTACCGGAAAAAATTCCAATAGTATTAGAACAGTTTCAAAACATTTACATGCTATATTACATACTTTAATTATACTTTATCAAGTAATCAACCCGTGATGTTGTGAGATATATGTATAGAAATTACTGCAAACTAGTATGGTCTAGTAAGACAATAATAAACATTTCGCTTAAAAATACTGATCTAAACATTTTTTGCGTAATGGTTTCGTAAGTTTACAATTCTATATTATATCACACACCAAAGTATACCAATTTTCTTTAAAATTATTGCTTTATCAAATAATTTCGGCATTAAAGATAAAAAAAAAGTATTACTACGAGAACTCATGAAAATAAAACTTTCAATACATAATAATAAAATACTAAAACAATTCCTTCAGAGTACGATAAAGTTATACCTACTGCTCCCATAACATTTCAACGAAATCTAAACTAGAAATGAATATATATACAGTTCCGACAAACTGCTTCAATTTAACTACCCCGAACATTCTGATAAATTGCCGGAGATTTGACCAAACCACTGTAGCTATAAGAGAAAGGTATACCCGCATAAATCCACATCTCAGACACACGCACTTCTTCCACATAGGCAGCAGCGCGCAGCAATAAGTCTCAAGCAACCATCAGCCATATCTATATACACGCGCACATATCTCTGCATACTGGCACGCTGCGCATACACATACACACTACGAGATATATGTATTTCGCTCATGCCACACGCACACGGTGCACGAGCGCCAGCGCCTCTGAGAAGTGAGCTTTCGCCGAGCGACTTCACCTGCCAAGCGGATCGCGTTCCCCGAAGACTATATAAATTTTCGCGGGCGAATAATCTGCAACGTGTCGCAAGGGCGTACTATAAGCTACCGTGTGTGTCTGTCTGTCTGTATACCGAGAATCGAAGCGATGATCGCTAATCGATGCGACGAGCGCTAATTATAAATCTGTCGCGCGCGCGCTCGAGCGGGATAGAGACAATGAATCATGAATTGCAAATAGAAGGGTTGTGCCGGGTCGAGTGAAGTGGGATAAAGGTGAGATTATATAGAAGTCGATGGGCTGATTTGTAGGCGTAGTTCGCCGCGGACTTCTTTGAATCCAGTGGCGAAAAGGTGCGGGCTGCGCTGCTAAGTGCGTGTGTATCTGTGTGTAGGATGTGGTTGCAGGTGTTGGTGGTTGTTGTTATTTTACGGAAATAAGAATGAGTAGGAATTTATTTAAATAGTGGTAGTTTTTCGTAGTGTATATTCATGCGTAAAAATTTCAAATATTTACTATGAGGATAGACTTGTACCTAACATTAAACATAGCTATTCGAAAATTATAGTTATAAAAATATTATTGATATAAAAATACTTTTGGCGAAACTCCGTTTCTTTATTTCTAAAATAAATACAAACAAACAGAAATTTGTTTCTTCTCTTGAAAATCTACATATACAATTATTATCAATGTTAAGTCAGTACCATTGTATCCCATAGAGATAAAACATTTTTACATTTATAGATACGCTTCCATTATCAAGGTTAGCTTCATCTAAGATTAATAAATAGATTATCAATTTATCTTTTTTTTCGCTTAAGGCAAAGATTAAATTTATCCATTAAGCGATATTGCTCGTGTATGGGTACCTTAAA
This sequence comes from Torymus texanus, assembly GCA_036873485.1. NCBI lineage: Eukaryota > Metazoa > Arthropoda > Insecta > Hymenoptera > Torymidae > Torymus > Torymus texanus. The sequence goes on along the minus strand of JAYJLV010011799.1, from coordinate 6,365 downwards.
AGTTACACGTGCGATAAAATTCGTCGGTGAAAACAAAGCAAATCTTCTAATCTTATCGCCAGTCTTTAGCAAATATGAAATAATTTGCAGCATCTTATCAGCAATAAAACAAAGTGTACCCTGTTGCCGTTTGTGTAAGGATTACTTAAGATTAGTCCTATTTCAAACAGACTTAACCATCAAAATTTTGAAATTAGTTTTTAAATCATCCATTTTTGCAAACCAATTTTCAAAGTATTTTACAAACAAAAAACCATTCACAAAACAAAACAAAACAATTGCCCTTAATAATTCATTCACGTAAAATGCAAAACCCACTCCCGTTTTACCACGAACATTTCGAATTTAAATTAACCGCCCGCAGCAGCAACGTACGTTGCAAAACCCCGAGGAATAAAAAAAAACAATGTATACATCTCCGTACTACAAATGCATCGCGAATTTGCCCGCGGCGTTGCTCCGAACTTTCGCGCTCGCTGTTTACCCGAGACGCGCGTTTTATATACGGTGCACATTTATACACGCAGGCTTTTCGGGCCGAGTTATTTATAAGTTTATAGACCAGAAACAGGCGACGCACGAGTATACGCGAAGCGCAAGCCGTGAGCGACACCTTTTGGCAGTGGACAATATACACCGACAGCGAGGCAAAATAGACATGCGTTCATTTTTCAGCGCTAATATTTGCACATTTATTTCGCGTTTATTGGAGAGACAGGCAATGGTTGTGAAGTCTTAGTCAAAATATAGCTTTTCTCCGTGGCTGTGTGTTAAAAGAATGGTACACGAGATGAAAAAATAAATTATTGGTAGCTTTTTATTACGCCAATATGTATATGTACTTTTAAAATAAATAAATTGGTTTTTCACCAAAAAGTTATTAAAGAGATTGATTCTCTCATAAAAAAATTAACTCCTCAACTATTAATTAATTATATATGCATATAATATAAGGCCAGCTATAATTGGGAATATACCAATCATATATTATGTACATTTTTAAATAACTTTGAAAAATTCTGAAAAATTTTAGGTACAACTCGGTATACTATCATTTTGGTCAAATAAAGAGTAAATATATCGTTATTGAAGGTTTTTAAATTGTGAATAAAAAATATTTATAAAAAATTTAAGACAAATTAAAGTATTTAAAATATACCTTGTCTTGAAAAAATATCTTATTTAAAGCTTAATTCCACTCTCAATCATCAACGTTATAGAGGCTTTTAACGCTAACCTTGGACTTCGACGTTAAACACTTTCCACTGAAATGATGTGTGTGTGTGTGTGTATATATATATATATATATATATGTATAGTGTTTTTAAGAAAATAACATACAACTATATTGTCTTAAGTGATTATGTATCTTTCAAATTTTATCCTATTTTTTTGAAATTTCATTATACCCTATTCTAATTATATTAAATATTCGTTTTGTATCATTGTTACGTCTTGCTAAATTAAGTAAAAGTTATAACAAAAAATTTTTACATTAAAAATGCAACCTTCTCATGTCTTTGATAGTTAAATAATTACATTCTTCAGTTAATAAAACTGCTCATTTACGTGCAGATGATGTTTTGTAATTCAGGATTTTAGGAAGAGAGATACAATCTTAATATATATCGTTGCTGAATTCCGTCAAACCTTTGTACCACTCAAGATTCCTACCAATATTTCTGCCGATGTTTACCCAATCTTATAGAAAAAAGAAGTGGACTTGAGATTGTCACCTCTAATGATTGTGATCGGTCGATTTGAAATGGACATGTAAAATTTGATTGGCCCACGATAGGGCGCGCGCAGCGCGCATTGACACTTCTATAAATACAAGAAAAACGCATGCAAATTCGAAAAATTCTAAAACTACATCTTCAGAACGCATCACAGCAGCGATTCCTCTTCTAGCCAAGACCTATACCTCAACCAACCAACCAACCAACCAACCAACGAACAACAGCAGCAGCAACACAACAACCGCAAAATTAGTTCCACTCCAGCTATCGCCCTATCGAACGACGCTCGCGCGTGCAATATTGATTCGCGCCACAAGGGCGCGCGCAATGTCTATCGGATATTGCGCTCTGGAAATTGGCGAAGCCTCCGGCGCGTGCTCGCTTCAAATTTCACGATTATCCGTCCGCCCACGCAGCGCAGCAGCCACACCGTGCGGGAACAGGATCGGATAGCGGCGGTGGTGGCGACTATGTATACATACGTAGTATATGGCCTTCACTAGCCAGAGAGGTTTCGCAATAGGTATTATAAGTGCTGGTAGAAGATATAGAAGTCGTTTTTGACTTTCGGTTTGGGATGCTGGTATATAGACCAATTGTAGTTGCTATAATTGAGCGTTACGATTCGAAGGCTCTTGTTCTGAGGGGAATAGATAGGCTTAAGTGTTTGATATAGTAGGTAGTTCGGTGTAATACGGGGTACGGCACAGATGCACTTTAAACGGGAAAATTTGTATCCTTACCGAAAATTTTATTACACCTTGAGAACCGTTACTATATAAAAGTATACCACACCAGTTATATAGTAATCATTACAAGTCAAAATAAAAACCAACCAGTTAACGATAACATTTTTAACATTATTCAGAAATTAGAATGAATTTTTTGTAACAATTATTAAAAAAATGTGTTATATTGATTAGTAGAAATACTATAGAAGATTTATATATTACTACATCAAATACCTAGTTATTTCTACATTATGTTTTTCTCTCCCTATAATAATACAAAGGTTTGTGTTTTCAATAGAGTTAAAACAAAAAGAATACAGATAAAGATGCAAAAACTGAAAATGAATCGGTCGTAAATAAATGTAGAAGATGACTACCTAATTCTGAATTTATATTTCTGGCATATTTCAGGCTATCGATTATTAAGACTTATTACATAGTTAAGTTCCTGCTATAATAGTTAAGCTTCATAATAAAGGTTTTTTCATATTTCAAGGTCAAAAAAATGCTTCTTGATAACTATAAATGAATGCGATGAGTATTAGACATTGTCTTTTTATCATTTGGCCACTTTATTCTGTATTTTACACACTTTTCCTTCGAAACTTATTATAGCATGCTTAACATCTGAAAGATATGAGACACTTAATATTCTATTTATACCATTTTTTGTACCACCACTATCAGATGCCCTCTTTAAAATTTCTATTTTAATTCTCGTAAATGTTAGCATATCAGAATCGTACGTTATTTGATAAGATGGCAAAAATGATTGGGAATTGTTTGCCTTCCTACCAATACGGGAAAAATACGTCATTGGAAATTTCGTTTTTCTATCGCAACGTCACAATCTGCAAACAAATAAGGAATCCTTAGGGTTCCATTTCTGATAAAGCGATTAAAAATTTAGATTACGTGGAGATATCAATATATACCGATCATGAGACCAAGGCATTCGCAGAAAGGCCTAAGCAATTTTATTGATATCGAAACGTATCAATTTTATATACTTTAATTATAGTAATTAAGAGATTTTGCGTCGTTGAATTTAGCCTCCTCGCATTAGAATATATTTGTGATATAGCAAGCATCAGATAATTATTCTATTAGTCACTTGTGTTATTCTAATATTAATGTAAAATATTTATGGTATCTTCTACTGTTTACAATTAAATTTATACACTTTTCAATTCCAGATTGATCTTTAGAGAAGCGATCAATCACTTTTAATCGATGTTTTTCAATCTTTGACACGCTAAAGGGGATTAATTTTCTTCGATTTATCGAAACAATGTCTAACCGATCTATTTACACTTATGTAATTTATTGAGTCTGGAGAGTGACTCATAAAATTATAAATAGAAAAAGATCATCGTGCAGAAATAAACGAAGCACGTGTTTTATACAAAATTTTTTCAAAATTTGTTAAGAACATGATTGCAATAATATTTATCGGCATCTTTTCATTAAAATCTCTGAATCACTCAGAATACAAAAAAATAATTAGTACTAAGATGAAACGAATTTGCGTATATGACTAAAGCACTTTTTTATCATATCAACGCGTAGGCGCGCGAAGAGAAGAGCAAAGTCTATCTTTCCCTCTGTGTTGTCGATGACTAATCCCGAAAAGTGCGATTTTTTTCTTCCTCTCATGAATGCCTCATGAGCCTCCGCACACGTGTGCCTCTCGCTCGCTGATTCTTTTTTCTTCGACTTTTTCTCACGCCTCGATTAAAAATTTGTAGACACCGCGAGCGACACGATTCTGCCTGCAAAAACCAGTCCGGGGAAAGATATCGTCAATAACACACACGTGCGCTGTGAGATCGAGTAAACACTATTCACCTTTTTTTTCGTTCAAATTTACAAGAAACTTATATTTTACTGATGACCAAGAATACATCGTTATTTGTCAAACGCAGAAAACAATTTTTTTTGTTTTGTTTGAAATCTGTGCCAACTTTGTTACGCAAAGTGTTGTGTATAGCTGGATGTTACACGTGGAGCTACGGGATTGCATTGATTTTAAATGGGTTAAAAATATAAAGCTTTATTAGTTTTTCTTTGAATTAAACGATTGGATAACGTTATAGACTTACGCAAAAGCATTTAATGAAAAATTTACGATAACGCGATTTTAAATATAAAATTCCATCGGAAAAGAATTTTGGAACATCATCTCCTTAAATAATACAAATGAATAAAAGTTACATAGGACACGCATTAGAAATGTGTTTTGACATATTTAGAATCGATATGCACTGATCTTAAAAAAATTCCTTGTTGTACCTCATTGTAACTGATCATTTATTAAATATCAATATAATTACTTAAGAGCCTTAAATCTAAAGTTTTCGTAATATTTTACCCTTGTCTAACTTTAAAACTTTTATTTTTAATCTATTGCGATGACAGTGACTAGCAATAAAATTAGTAATATTTGTAAAAAATAATTGATTATAAAAAAATACATATATCCGTCCAAATATTTCAAAATTACATTACTTATCTTCTATTGGTAATAAATTAAAACAATTTTTTCTCCTTAATATCATTATTATATCTTGTCAAACAATAATAATTCTTGGTTGATAAAATGCATATTATTAGAATTACTTTATTCATAAAAAACAAATATGTTTGTATACAAATACGTAATGATCTTAAATTAAAATTGAAATGTCTTGCTTCCTGAAGATTGATTTTCATCGCCACACAAATAAAATTATTGCCATGATAAATAAAAAATGTTTGCACTACGTAGGAGTTAAATTAATAGCACATCAATATAATTTCAAACAATCAATTATCAAATCGACATTTATAATCTCAAACCTTTGATGTATAAAATTTGTTCCTACTTTTATTTTGTAGAGGATAATAAAGAGATATACACATTTTATAGAATTTATCCAGTTAATATCGATAAAATATTTTATTTAAAATATTTTTTGCTCGCTTTCCAGTCTTGAATTTCCTTATTATTAAATTTCAGCGAACGAAATAAAAAAAAATGCACTATCCACCACGCTTTATTCATTCTTAAACTTTGCTCTTCAATATTATCCCTAAATTGCATATAATAATGATTAACCAAGGTAACAGTAGACAATATACTCCGTCAACCGAAAATTTATATATACATTATAATATGCCTTTATCCTCCGTACTTTATCATCCCAACTCCATCAATCTTTTTCACAAAAGAACCATCACCACGCCAGAAAAACTCCTTCGCTCCGTCCAAAATTTAAACCTCGGACCCGGCCATATAATCCGCCGACCCGTTCCGCGAATCCGAAAATACACGCGCACGCGCGGTTTCGCGATTTTCAAGAAAAAAAAAACAACAAAACACGCGAACCGGTTCCCCGAGACGCGCGTGGAATACCGTAAAAGACAGATTATTCGGACCGCTACTACGTCACGGCGACGTGTGACGTCGCGACTGATTTGCAAGAGAGTGAGAGAGATAACAGGCGTGTAGGCGACTCGTCGTCGCGAGCGCTCGCTAATTATCGAGTGGCAGCGCGACTACGAGAGTGGAGTGATTTGATATTCGGTGGACGGATGGATGAGAGCTGGAGAGACGACGTGACGGCTGATGAGATGTGACTTGAGGCTGCGTCTGGTTAGTCTTTTTCAGTTGGAATGTTGGTTGAGATGAAGATATGTCGAATGTAGATGCGTGGTCGCGTAGATATATACATTCTTCTAAATAAATACGAAGTGGGTAAGGTTATAGACGGCAGAATAATGAAGTTGGATATTTGCAACATTTATTTAGGATCTACAATTTTTAATAAATGAACACGTTTTGAAAACTACTGATTAAAAGTTAGATATTGTCTTTCTGAAGGTATTATTTAATAAATAATACTAATTGCTTATC
>JAYJLV010011364.1:0-33629 GCA_036873485.1 Torymus texanus | reverse complement strand
GAGAGAGAGAGAGAGAGAGAGAGAGAGAGAGAGAGAGAGAGAGAGAGAGAGAGAGAGAGAGAGAGAGAGAGACGAGTATATAGCAGTCAACATACCCGTGGACACGAAAGTCAGCGAAATTCGATGCACGCTCGCAAGCAGTAGCAAGCAATTCAGCTCGATTTTCCTCATGCATTTATATTCGCGGAGGTTAAAAAAATACAGTAGAAGTAAAAATACAAGTAATGGCGCGACTGCGCGTCATTGGTTTATAACAATCGAGGAAGGATTTTAACCCTTTGTAAGGCGAAGCTGCGCTATAACGTTGAAAGATTTACGTCTGAGGTATACGTATAAATACGCAAAGAGTTAACGTATGCGTTTCTCGCGGCTCTCGCTCTAAAATATTAACATCCGCAAAGAATCTTTCTAGGTATCTCGAACATATATATACGTCGTTCTGTGCTTTTCAGACAGCTTGAAGACATTTGTACTATTATACTACGTGCATGCGTACGCGTTGAGTTGTGTGAATATATGTTTGACATTGCTATAGGTTATATATAAGCACTGCATGATTGCGTAGTTGTCGGACTTGTCCAAACTGTCAAAGGAAAATTGAGATTACGACGTATGTATATATACAGCCTCTCGCAAGATCCAAATCGAAATTGAAATTTATAACGCAATTCGCCGCCAACTTGTAGAAAATTAAATCACACCGGATTTATTAACCTATCATCGCTACACTTACCAATAATCTAGTTCACCTACAAGGACATCAAACCCCAAACATTAACCATCTCAATCACCCCAAAATTGCATCGTCTAAACAACCACCATCGTACCTGCGTCATCTCTCTCTGCAACGCACTCATCCAATCAGACCGGTATCACAACTTCGTGCTTTGCTTATATACATATATTCCAGTCTACAGCAGCAGCAGCAGCACACACACACACACACATATGCGACGATGATTAATCGAGTTAGGCATCTCGCATATAAGCAACGGCGTCGTCGGCGACTCGGCGTCTCGCGCCGGAGGTCGTAGACTCTCGTGCGCGCGGGTATTGGTGGCAAGGCCGTTCGCGCATATACGCGCGAGAGCAGTGCGCATATATACATATAGCGAAGTGAAAAAAAAGAGGAACGCCGTGGTATGACGTCGTTCGCGCGTTCTTATTCTTAGAGTAGAGTGAAGCCGGATTACATGTATGTAATGTATAGTGTGTGGAGAATGATGCTGTAGAGAAGAGATTTTTCGGTTCTTTCTTTTCTTTCTTTTATATAGGAGTAAAAATATAAGAGGATGGAAAGTTTGGTGTGTATATTTTATATGTATGAGGAGAAATTGTTGTTTTGGGAATAAGCGAGGGATTACACAGTAGGTTTTGTATAACTAACGTACCGTTAAGTGAATAATACTTATATGCTGGTTACCGAATTTTCTTTTTGTTTAGTATGCCGGAATTATCAGTGATAAGGTGCGCAGGAATTTTTCGCTTTTGGAATAGCGGTCCGATTGACTTGTAAACATGCTGATTGCGTTTGTTTTTATTTTCGTCGGGAGAAATTCGGACGGTATTTTTATTTATAAACCAGAGAGGTTGAATCATTAGCGGGAAATGTGCTGTTGCCGCGCTCGCATTTCCAGAAATACAGTGATTGCGTTGTGACATTCGCACGCGTGACGTTCTGTATAGGTGTATATATAGTTGAAAACAAATAGTTGTCAACATGTTGTGTAATAAGATGTCGTCCTTTTTTGACATGATTTATACACTTTACTATTACGTAACATAGAGAAACAAAATTTTCTATTTATATGGGTTAGATATAGAATGAAATTTTCACAAGACATTTGCAATAACAAAAGTTTTCGGGTACCTACTCAGCGAAAAGTTTTAAATACGATTGAGTTAGTTATAATAACAAAAAGTGAAACTCTACTCGTACACTACTTCGAAAGATTTGATCTTAATGTGCTTTATATGCAAAGTGCAGGTATAACCATATACCACACGCGAACTCAAAAGAAAAAACTTCATTCACATACGCACGTGGGTGTTTATTTACCAGATTATCAGATGCTCTTTAATTTAACTTTGCGCTCAATATTGTATTATTAAATCCATAATAACATATCAGCACGGCATTGTTTCTAGTGATTTTTGCTCCAAAATGAAAAAATTTCAAAAAATTCACTACTCTCCTTTGTTCCTCGTTATATATTCAAGGTCGGAGAAAAACCAGCTGAGCCAACAACAACCGGGCGGCGCGCGCTTATCAATTCATCGTAGCGCATCGCGTTTCGTAAAAATTACGTGTGTGTGTGTGTGTGTGTGTGTGTGTGTGTGTGTGTGTGTATATATATATATATATCTGTCTGATCGCACACGACGCGCAGCGAACCTCAACAATAAAAAAAAAACTCAACTCTCTCATCACCCACACGAAAAAAAAAGAGAAAAATAATCTCTCTTCTCTTTCATATACCACAAAGCTTCGTAAAAAAATAGAACGCTACGTGCGCACGAACCAAATTAAAAGCGCCGCTACATATATATTTTATCTCGCGAAAAATACACGAGTTAAGCCCGGAAAAAAGTCTCTCGCGGATCCGCGCTTAATAAGTGATAATCGTATAGACACGCGGTGAATTGCATGCACGTAAAGCCGAGTAACGTACATGTATATCAGATTGAGATACGTGCACGTACGTATATATACTGCACTCGTGGAACTTTCGCAGATTTTTACGCTCCATCCCGTTCGCGCAAGGAGGTTAATTTGAAAAGCTTCGATATATCGTAATATCCAGGCGCTGTAATTATTTGCTGCCCCAGTACGAGTGATGTCCGTAATGAGTCTTGATTCGATTCGCTTTGGTCATATACATTTATGTATCAGCATTGTATTGTGCGAAACGAATTCGAAGGTTGTATAAAATTATAATGATGTATGTGTTTAGCTTATTTATATACAACTCATAGCTCTCTAAGCAACGATGCATTATAGTGTGTATAGACTTTATTGCAACGCCGTGTAAATATAATTGTTAACTCGACGCGTCAATTAATATAGGACTATGTATACATACAAGCGATTAGGTCACCGGACGACGCTATTATTTGTGTATATACATAAAACCTCGACGCTTGTCAAGATCGCATTAAGCACACGCGCGTACTGCGGGCTAAATATGGATTTGTCTTGTTTTTTTTCTCTCTCTCCAGCACGTATAGTTTCCGGTGATTATCGCTATAATAAAATAAAAAAAAAAGATGCTCGCTCCACATGTGTCATTGATGAACACAGGCATCCGTTGAATCGAATTACAAGATTATCTGTACAGTACTACAGTAACAGCGGATGTACGCACGTAAAGGCGAAAACACACAGCTTTACACACACGTCGTTCGTCTTTTAATAGCCATATGAACTTAATTTCTAAATGATTCGATCTGCCGGTTAAGCGTGATGTATTTAGAATAACTGTAGTAGTCATTACGAGGTCGTCGTTGTTGTTGTTGGTCATTCTGTTTTTTTTTCTTCACGAAAGCGATCCAGTTAGTCTTTATTTTATCAACTCTAGTGTTCATTAGTCCAATTCAATCGACGCTCGTTTATCATTGCCATACAGAGCCACACACCATATATATATTTACGCGATTTTTCTTCGTAATGATGGTAGTTGTTTGTATATACGTTTCACGTTAAATACACCGCGTGCGATGAAACTTTGATTAATTCGTTATAGATGTACATATTTAATCAACTAAAAACTATCTTTTACATCCCAATACAAAACCGTTTTCCACTTCAAATCACTCTTATACTTATCATACCTACCACATCTAATCTCCATATTAAAATATATATATATCATCCCCAAAGCCTTGTTATAACATCTACACACCTATACATCCACTTACACAGCATTGCACCATCGACTTAAAAACCTTAACAATCGAATCCAATACATCAACTACCTCGATTCCATACCGAAAAACTCTCATTGTTCTCTTTCTCTCTTACCAACTATAAACTCCTCTCCATCTCACCTCGTCTCGCGCGATCTCCCGACCCCTTCGCTCACGATGAATCCATTCGCGAAAACACCATTACCTGGGTTCAATTTCTCTCAACATATATATACATACATACACAGAAAGAGAGAGAGAGAAAGACCATTGACCCCGAACGAGATCCGCGCGCGCTAGCGCATATTATAACCGCGTGCTCCATCCATCCTATAGGCGCATAAAGCGCGCACTCGCGTGAAAGTCGACGGCTCTCTTTCTCTCGTAGCCGCTGTTGCTTGCCCCCTTCCTATCCAGGATACGTTTTCGTGAGAATTCACGCCACTCGGGGATTAATTCGTCCGCTGTATACTTCGTTCGCTCGCGTTTGTGTATTATTATGCATAGGACGTAATTAGCCGCTCCTGTATAGGTTCTTAAAAAAGCGTAACGTTCAAGGAAGAGCGCACGAACTGTTGATGATTTTTCATTGTCTTGTATGTACGATGGGTTGGGGGCTATTATATATCGAAACAATTGTGGTCTTGAGATAACAATTGAGAGCTGTTGAAAGCAATTTCATGTTCGGTGTCCCTCTGTATTGCGTCGTAACGCTTTCAATTATCCAATATTTGTCGCACGCACTTATCGACTGTCTTATCTAATCTTCGACGATTATTTCACCGGTACACAGGTCGATTCGAAAGATATCGTGGGACATACTGTGTCGTATCATATTCGAGTATATTCTTTCGGTGAATTTTTTATATATATATATACTCTTGGTAATGACCTGACCTTTGCACAAATTGCTGTAGTATACAGTCAATTATATTCGACTTTATAATCACGCATTCATCAACACTTTCACTCAAATGATACCTTCATCCGTCTGATGCTTGCGCCCATCAATTAAATGCCATAAAATTCAATTATATCAAATTAGAACATTTCGAAAGTTGTTTATTACTTCAAACTATCAACTATATACACTACAACGTACAATGTTCAAACCAGCCTTGAAGATAAACCCAGCGCGCTTTTTAGTTGGCTCTAATTGGTAGGATTTCCAGCATTGTCGTAAAAGAGATTCATTAAACCGCACCGGGCAATTCATGCGTATAACACTCCTTGCGATAATAAAGAGGATCAAATTACATGCTTTCGCTTATTCCTGCGTATATATATATACGAAAACGAAAAACTCTCTTTCATACCCCAGACAGATTTTACCACATATATACACGTACAGAGACTTTCAGTCATTCGCTCGAAACGGTAGTGACTCCCGTAACAATTTATTAGTCGCAATAAAAGCAGTCGCGCACGCGAAAATTGCACAACGACGCATGTACGGCTATTATGGTTAATGATTATACGATCGCCAAATTAGCGTATGTATATATATACACATATACACGTACCTACGTATATATATATACGCATTGCGAAAATAAAAGCGAACCACAAACGACTTTACTTTCCACAAACTACATACATCGACGCTTTCTCGATCTACAATTTTTTCTATATACCTACCGCGATTTTTCACCCTTCAACTCCGCAACGATGCGTCACTATATATATATACACAGCTCTCGAGAAAGTAGTCGACAACCGCTCGCGTTGGTAAATTACCTTCCCGTCGAGCTTATGTATGTGTCCTCCTCCGCCGTCAATCTGCATCTCTACAACGACGTGTATATGTACATATATATATATATTCGGCAAAAGATTGCACTTGCTATATATATATATATATATATTCACCACTCAGGCGCGCGAAACTTTCAAATCGCGCACACCGCTGACGCAACCCGCCGGGGTTTAGTGAAATGTATGCGCAGCAGCGAGTCGGTGGAGCGTTGACCAGACGTATATGTATAGGGTAATAATAATAATAAACCGCCTACGCAATGTGTAAGCCGGTCGATGCTTGACGAAGTGGTATATATATGGATGTATTCATAATGGTGAGCTGTTCATTTTATTAAGATATAGCTCGTTTTGTTTGTATAGAAAATCTAAGTTGAATGGTAATTGGATATTAGAAGATCGTTTGAATTTTAAATGATGATGAAAAAGACGTTTTATGAGTGTAAATTATGTTTTTGTGTTTTTAGAGTATATACATTGTTTTATACGTCTATAGTGACTATATAGAATATTCTATATATATATTTGAATTCGGAAAATAGGTATTTTTAATAATTACTTTGAAAGTATCCTATACCTCTACAATACTTCTATACACAGCGCTACAAACAAACTTTCGACCTATACTGTATTATTACAACTTTATAAACCCTCTCGTGAGGTAAAAGTTTCGAGATAAAATTACAAAGTGAGTCGTATATATACAGAAACTCGCTCGCGCACCAAGCTCTCTTTATTTCAAGTACTTTGCGAAACGCACACGCGCGCGCAACTGCGCTTGCTTCGACCTTGTTCGCGCACAGTCGGATAAGACGCGCGCAGGATTTGGAAATTTAGCCGTACCGAAATGGCTTTGCTACTGCTGCTGCTCTGCTGCTGCTGCTATACAGCGTCGTGGTGGAAAATGGTTGCATGTGCCAATGCGATCATCGCATAGAGCGAGTTGAAAATTGCACAGGTATATAATGGAACTTTTGCTATTATCGCGATTCGAATTACCTTATTTATAGAAAAGCAATTTTGAATGTTATCTTGACTCCTTTTTTTTTCATAGTTTTATTCATTTGTGAAGAAGATTGATGTTTACGAAATGAAGGTTGACTAGTCCGGTTTTGAAAAATAAGTTAGTATGTGCACTATATAAAAGGAGAAATTAAATTTCGACATACTATTAAGTTTTCAAGAACAATAAATTTCAAATTCTCCCGCCGTGCGAGAGAGGAAGTTGAAGCTATCAAGCAAATTTAACGATAAAACTTTATAGTATATAACACATACTCGCATATATACACATACAAAGTTGACCCTGTTCTCCATGTAAAACATTTAACGTTGTCGTAAAATTTAAACGTAACAAGATTAAACTATCTCTCATACCAACCTCATATATATAGTTAAATCGATTTTCCAGTAGCTTTCGTCGGCTAATAAAAGCAGCCTCCCGCAAAACTGTTCTTAACATATCGAACGTATATAAACTTTGACTAAAGACCCAATCTATCTAAACTCAATGTACCGTATCGACGTTACAAAATCTGCATTTCACTAACATATATATATATATATATATATATATCCCCGCATATAAACCATTGCCACTAACATAACTTATATATACCTCCAATTGCAGACACCCATTCGCAATAAATATAAATTCCCGCGCGTATAACCTCGCGCGCATGCATGTATGCATGTACATAGACACATATATACATATATCGAAAGTAAACCCGGAATCACCAATACCTCACAAAAAAAATCCGAACACAATAAAAAAAATTCTCTGATCTCGTCACAAAGAAACCGTATGTACACCAAAAGTACATTAAACCTCAAACGCATCCGTCGTCGTCGTCCACTCGCGCGTAAAGTAAAAATCATCGTCGTCGCTTATATATATATATCTATATGTACACGAACACGCGCGCGCGCGAAATCCGGAATCGCGTGACTCACCTCACGAGTGAGCGAGCGAACGACTTTCGAAATTACGTGTCAGCCGGTGTATGCACGCGTATATTACACCCGGAAGCTACACTACCGCGCTGTTCCTACCGCTGCTGCTGCGCTGCAGTGCTCGATAAAAGGATGATAATGGCTGGTGAGTAGCGCATGCAGGCTCGTTAGGAGGAGAGCATACCGCAATTGTGTATGTGTGTGTGTATATATATGTACGTGATGCTGAGATGGCAGGTTTTACCTATAGCGTGCGGTCAGTTATGTTTGGTATCCGTGTGTATGATTTTACGGCAGTGGTTGTCGTATGGTGGTTCTGGATTTTTTTCTTTCGAAGAAGGAGGAGAAGTTTATACGCCGTAGGGCACTTGTTTTTCTTTGTGCGTTAGAATGGTTTATGATCGTGATGTTGGTGTGGTTTGTTTGGTGTGTAAAGTTGAGGAGTGACTATAGGGGTTATTGATACTTAAACCATCGATCGCGAGTATAGTAGTATGCAATTCAGAAGATTACTGTTTACGATGGCTTAAATACTTCCGGAATGAGTCTTCGTCTGCTCTTTATTTGGTAGTAATGAAATCGCGTATAATCTGATGATGATTAAAAAAAAATTTGATTTTTGCGATATTTATAGAAGCAGTTCGATTGTATATATGATTGAATAATTAAACTCATTGTAACGTAGTGAGGACGGAATTGTTTGGATTGTTACAAGGCAGTGTTTTCTTTTGAATTTGCTGATGGATATCTCTCGCGAGCTAAGCGCGATTTCTGTCCTTGTGTTAATATTTGACGAGAAGATAATATTTAGGTTCTATAAGCTGAAATGCTCATTGTGCGAGATAAAAACAGGCGCGAACCGTGCGAAAATTGCATTACGTCAGATCTATGTTTAGGTCATCGACCGTCATCGACCGAATGGTCACAGACAAATATAAACTTTAAATATGAATTAATAGCAGTAAATTGCAATAAATTTAAAATTAATGAAATTCATAAATATATTTACTTCTTATAATATATATATCTAGGAAATATATTTAAAGATAAAATATGCTTTGTGTTAAAGTATTGTTTTCAAAAGAACAGCATCAAAGGATTCTTTACGTAACGCGATAGGTTTAAGAATAACGTCACTTCCCACGGGGCTTACATACTTGAAGAATCATTTCGAAATCTTCCTCAAATTAGTTACAATTATTAAACATTCAAAATCTTATATATCTACAGTACATTTAAACTTCACTAGGCTTTTTAAATACAATAATAATAATTATCACCATTTTCCTAACCAAAGATTCAATAACTCCTTACTCGCGCAGCTCTAAAGTTAAAATCAATACATTACGACATTAGATTCTTGAGAAATTCCAAAGTACTTTTACAAACTTTCCTAACCACGGCGCGTCTCGAATCTCTCCAACCAACCGAACCACATCTCAAACTTTAAGCCCTATATTTCAATCAATAAAACTTCCCGCTCGCATCCAACAATCCTCACCCTTTCCGTGTTTTACCTTCGATCCATCGTGCTTGGTAGAAACCTTTTCCCATCATCAGACTTCCCTCGACCCACATTGCTCTTCTCTCCTCCTTTCCCTTTACACCCGCGAAAAAAAAAATCCAACGCCTACGGCTAGCATCACGATTCCATCGCGCGAGAATTTCTCGATCGCGTAGAGTCACGAACAAGCACGCTATAGACAGAGAGAAAGAGAAAGAGAGAACTGGCAATTACCGAGGGTTGAGGTTGTTTTTCGCGCCTGCGCATGGGTACGTCTATGTTATAGGGCGAGCGACGAGCCCTCGATGTATTTATAGGGCGAGTTGAGAGAAAGGAGAAACTACTAGATCGTGAAATGGCTGAGGGGTTGCAAAAGTAGGGAGAGATAGAAAACCGAAGGATATGCGTTTCGAATGTGTCGTCTGCACGGCGGAGAGATTTTCGTTTCAGTGTCTACTGCAGGATGTGGAATGAATGAATAAATATACGTTTGATCAAATCTTTATAGGAATCGAATATAATCATTGATTTTGATGTGAATGTTCATCCTACGAAGTTTCTTTTAGACTGTGATGAGGAGTTCTGGCGTAGAAATTATTAATAAACTTATTGAATTTTTAATCGTATATGATTATATTGGTATTAATACTATTACTATATAACATCTTCGTGATACTCGTTTGCATTAAAATAGCAGTGTTGTAAAAACCGTATGATATTCATCTGCCTACGTAGGCGATGGTCTGAATAGTGCAATAAAAAGCAGAATACTAAGGAAAAGAATTAATGAGTATACGTATAGGATATTTTTATCCTATGAACAACATTTATTTTCGAAAATTACTTCACCGTTAATTTATCCATAGGTAAAAATATATATTTTTAATAATCAACTTTCACGCTACTTGTAAATATATAAAATTATTATATATATTGCTAAAAGGACTTTCTATAGGTAATTTAGTACACGATTTTATTTTAAATTATTTATTTTTTAATTAATTAATTTAAACCGATGCCTCGGGCATATTTTTCCGTGAGTGTCGGGAATTATAATGAAAAATCTTACGGATCTCACAGCGAGACGACCAAAGTACATTCCTACCAAGGATAATAATAATCATTATGAAAGTACATAGCGTGGAACGCAATGAGCCATTTATTGAATTCGCTGATGCGAGCAATATGACTAAGAAACACGATTTACGTGTTATAATATAATCCATTTTTTTCTAACGGATTAATTAGACTTTATTTTTTCATTATTTATTCAAAGTTACTTTTGAATTATTACAATATCCTGTATCACTATACTTTTATTTAAAACGTGGCAGGAATGTATAAATTTTCTTCTCAACTGTGAAGTGAAAGTAAAGGAAACTTGCAGCCTATAAAAAAAATCACAAATATCTTCGTATCATATTTATATTTAGTTATAATTCCAGCTCGAAACATAACTTATCTCGGCAACACTCATATGTACAGCAATAATTAAAGGAAATATATGAAAATCACTCTTGCCGCACGTCGAGCATCTAAAAATATTTAGAAAAACGACGCATTCAGACCGCGCGCGAGCGCACAACAAGCCATTAAGATTGCCATTAATTTTAATTACCGAAAAAATATGTGAATGATTTATCGACCCGCTCGTAACCTCCCATGCCTACCCACACGAAGTAAACAAAGGGGAAAACGAAAGTTCATATACGCCGGTTCTCTCGCGGAAGATTTAAGACGCGCCTATATATGTACCTATGCACAATTTACGCAACATTATTGATGCAACAAACCAAGCCCACAGCTCGTAAATCGCTTCCTCCTTAATCATCCAACGTTCGCGTTCGATATATTTTTCGACACCTCAAGTGGTAGTAAAGCGATCAATTCAAAAGAGTTCTTTACTTTTTCTCTCGCTGTTTTGACAAAAAAGTTGTAATGATATTTATTCCTATGGTCAAATAGATCGAGATGATGCTCTTGTGGAATGTTACAACCGCATGCGTGTATGTATAAGACGACTTTTCCAAGAAGATATTATAAGTCTTTATTTTGCCTCGTTGTCGCACGCACGTACGTGGATGATTCAAGATGCCGCGAATGGTATAGAGAGGATGGAATACCTGTTTGGTAATCGCTTCGAGCTAAAAAGTACTTGCAATTTTGTACGTAATAGGAAAATATGAAAAAGTTGATGGAAATGGGTCTATTAGTATATATAGGGAGGGAGAATATACGGTTAGTCGAAAAGATTGCAAGCCCGCGGATATAAAATAATTATAGCGATATTCAATATTGGTTTTTCTCTTTTATCGAAATTATGAGAATGCGAAGAATTTATTAGTAACCGCGTGTTAGAAAATACCAAAATATCAGAAAATTACCAAATAAAACAATTATTATTCCAAAAAAATATTAAAAAAAATTATCATTATCATTTTTATTACTTAATTTTACATTTTTAACATTTATCTAAATTGTTATTTTTTGTGTATGTTTCAGGTGAGTTTCGTCTCTTTACATTATATCCTCTTGGTACCGTAAGTCAAAAGTAAATATTTAAAATCATAACTGAAGCTTATTAACTTACATATAAAGATACAAAAAGATATTGAAAATGTCTGCATATCCCCATTTAAACTACCAAAACTCAACCTTTTGAAAAGCAGAAAACCCGTTGAATAATAAAAAAAGCGGCCAGCACCTCGTATACACACCACTACACAGCATTGCAAAAATAACAGACCAAAGGATTTAATTCACCGGCTTAGTCTGCACGGCTCATCTCTTCTTTCTAATCCAGCGCTTGCGCCGCCACTTCTCTCAGATAATTTCTAAAACTGCGCACGGAAACTGTTACACACACATACAGCATATCGGGGCGCGTTTAAAATAATTAGCAGGTTAAAAGCCACGGTGCTAACTCGGCTATATGCCGGAGGGCTAACGGACCTCGCGTACCTTTAAATTATCACGACATAAATTTCCTACCGTTCTGCCAATTTATCTTCCTCTCTTTTTTTACCTCTCCTCAAACACACACACGCATACATCCCGAGAAAAATTCAGCAATTTCCGACGAAACGAGAGCGACGATGATTCCCCGATATATCGAGAAGGAAACGAGCTAAGACAGCACGTGTGCGTGACGGGATCGATTTTCTCGGGAATAGATCGAGAGCTTGCTCTCCTATTTTTTTTTTATTCTACACCTCTTTCTCCTATATACAGAGTAGAAGATCTTTTTTACACGTCCGCCTTGCCCCGATCTACTCATGCTCGTTTTTTGCCGCACCTCGATGCGTCGATTCCTCACATATATATATACGACAACGTGCCTGCATGGCGCGTGCACACCTGTCGTGGAAAAGTCGCACTCGCGTCGTGGGCTATAAATCTTAGTGTTGTAGGGGTGGAATAGCAAACGACGCGACGAGATAAAGGATTTTTGCGAGAGAGAAAGAACGAATTCTCTTGTAGATTAGTCAAACGCTCTCGACGTAGGCGATTTGTTCGCAAGTAAACGTCGAGGAAGAGTTCTACTTTTGAGGTTATTAATTGGACGAATTATCTGGATGATTTGTCGGTGTGCAGTTTAACTGTATATATACTGTATTCGTAAATAACATTATTTTTTTAATTTAGAGGCTGATAAGGCAAATAAATGTAAATTAGGACATGATCGCAGTGCCACGGGTATTCGTAAACAACTTTGTTAAGTGTAGTCTTAGTTTACACAATTATTTATTGCTGTGAACATTTACATAACGCGGTAGTAAGTTCTATCGAACATGCATATTTATAATATACAAGCGGTCAGTTAAGTGATACTTTATCTAAAGTCTTTGAAAAAAAAAGTAAATTACAATCACTAATAGCAGAATATAGAGAGTAAATTTGTTAAATACATTGTATTATTTCACTTTCCACGCTGTTCAGACTCGTTTGGAATCTATTAACAGTCGGAAAGCAGGACTTTGGTCTAGGATACTGGGAAATCTAATCAATATAATGCAAGCGCTATCGAAAATTACAGTTTGCGCATGCTCAGATTCCTCGATAGTTCCGAAAGTCGTCCATATACTCGATGTCCTCTGTATATCCCGCGACCTCTTATTCATACGAAAAACTTTCTTACATTCTTATGAAACGCAGTTTCTCGCTTTTATTTGATTATGCATTACTTTTGATATACATTATTCATAATTTTTCTCCTTTCTATATTAATAAACTAAACATTTTACATTTACGTTTTAGATGTCCAATAAAATAAAACACCAAGCAACCACGATTAAGATTAAATCTCTATTAGATTAAACCTGATTAGATGAAATCGCCATCTAATTAGTATTTTTGCATTCTCTTCGTAATACACTGCCAATTAACACAACCCATAATGTCCTTAAATCCACCAACAGAAACAAAAAAAAACCTCGCATTTTCTTTGTATTATGCAACAATCCGCACACGCACTTAAATGTCTCAACCTTGGTTTTTCCCCTCTATATACATATACACGCGTGTGCAATCAAAGCAAAGCGGAAACACTGCCGCCGCCGCCGCCGCTGTACATAAATTTCGCGTTCAAGGGCGTACGCTTGTACACACATATCGCGATATTACCCACCCAGAAGATCTTTCCGGACTTTCTAACAAGCTGGCAAATTTCACCAGTGTTTTACGCGAAGACCGCGTAGCCAAGTCACGGCGATAAATTGCGCGCTAGAAGATCGCGCTCGCAAAACACGCGCACGAGGAGAGCACCCGCAGACTTTCGTCCGCGTCCCTCCGTAACGAGACAGCGACGAAGAACTGTGTACTTATATGTATACGTATATATATATATAGTAGAATGGAGAGAAAAAAATGCGAGTAGGAAAGCGTGGGCGAAACTGACTGATGGATAACTCAGTGATGTATCGAGATATACGAACGAAGGTTCCAGACAATTGGAGAGGATCGATCGTGTGACGTAGATGAAAGTTTCAACACTTTCGGTGTCTCTGGATGCGGCGAGTTACGCTGTGGCGAGAAAAAGTTTGACTCTGATGAGGAATGAGATCGGTATGCATGGGAAATCGAAACTTTCGAGAGAACGCGGGAGAATGAATTACATATCTATATGCGCTCTCGTTCGATCGAATCAGAAACAGTTATATATATGATCGTATCTGACTGTAGATCGAAATTTTGTCAATGCCAGTGTTGCATATACGATAATATGTTTGACTCGGTTTTCTCTACTATATTCAGTAATAGCCAACGTATGTGGTCGTATATAATCTTATATAGATATCTGATCGAATGTAGCCATCAAATCCTATTGGATATGACATAAGTCCTTCTTCCGTTATCGGAAAACTTTATCGATCGCTCGTTCTGATGCATTTATTTACGCATTCCACTTTTCGATCTTTGTAGACTGTACAGCAATAATCTATTTTCACAAGGAAATAACTAATGACGTACGGTTTATACCATGTTGTGTTGGCACACAAGAAACTGCTGAAGGTAGATTTACGATGTTTACCGAAAGTTTTAAGTTGCAGATACTTTCTTCAATTTAACATCATTAGCTACAATTTTCTGTGAGTGTAAACACTTGCCCTGGAGGAAGTGCTACAAGGAAACATGACTTTCCGCGTGTAATACTGTAAATACAACAATTTACTAGCAGTAAAAATTAGCTGTGTCAGTATGTCGTTCTGTCATTCCCGTGTCCGACAATTTGCATATTGTTTCTTTCGTGAAACTACAATATATTCTCTAACTTATATTACATGCCAATACATAAACCGCAATAAAAATATATTGAACTATTCAAAAAATGTTTTTATATGGCAATCAAACACTTATCAGGCTATAAATCAATATTAATGTCATATAAATGTAGATTTCATTTATACCACAGCGTAAATAGAAAGAATCCAGCTCACCAGTCGTCATAGTGAGTATATATTACATCCGTCCATCCATCAAAGCAACTTAATAATAATTTTCCATTCAGTCATTTTTCATCCCAATTCCAATTTTTCGTACCACTTTCCCCAACCGCAGACACAACCCAAGAAACCACTTCGAAGTTGGAAAATATGCGACCGCTGCTCCGCAATATCCAATTGTACCTCCGCTCTCTGTAGCTAAGGTGCGACCCGTTTATTTAGCACTTGTTGTATATACGAGGCCCCGTCAGATTAGATAAGATACACACGCATATACCCCGTCGCTAGACTTTTCACAGTTGTACTATAATATCTTTCGCTATTGACCTCTCTCTCTCTCTCTCTCTCTCTCTCTCTCTCTCTCTTTCTCTCAGCGTTTCTGGATCTTGCAAAACCTTCTAATGTACCAATCTCCGAGGCTATCAAGAACCAAACCAAGAGAGGATTTCGCGATTCCCGCAAACGAGAAGGCAATATAAATATACAATTTTTTTTCGGATCGTTGCGTAATACACTCGCAGGAATTCGTGGCTAAATCCAGGTTTGGCCTTCTACGAGTAGTAGGCCGCATAGAACGATGAGAATAATTCGTTTATATATACACGTACAGAGAATTGCGTAAGGTTCAACGATTACGTCGATATGGATAAGAAGTTATAAGAAGCCACGGTGCAAGCGTGCATAGTACAGGATTAAATTAATTTCATTTTTGCCTAATAGGTAGAAAGTGATGTAAATGCAGGTTCTCCGGTGTGAATCTCGCGAGTCTTGAGAATTCCCCAGATTCGCAGACGGGAGACACGAATTCCCGAGTTAATTAGACAAATTTTGCTTTCTACTGTGCTGCTGTGATGAGCATTCTTTTTGCGGCTGCATGACAAATCAATTTCTACTGTAATGTACTTTTTTTTAGTAATAATAATGTCTCTGGGTTCAGAGTTGTAAACGAAAGGGAAATTAATGTTTTTAGATTTATATTAACGATATATTAATGGAATTTTAGAACATTTAACATACACTATTTATTCAATAAACTACCTCAACGCCTTTAATCAATTTTAAATTTTTACTACCAAATGTACTTATTGCGTAAGTATAAAGCTTCACGAAGTCATAGAACATGACGTTACTCTTGCCTTTATGCAACGACTGTTCACGTCAATCATGCTTTAAAATTAATATTCCAATAGCGTACCTATTCGTTAAACAAAATGGTATTTAAATGTTCTTACATACAAGTTAAATTCTCGTTCCATACAGTCCGCGTCGCATAACAAAGCTTACATTTTTCACCACCACTAACCTCTGAGAATTATAGTCGTACGCCGCCCCCACGAAACTACGCAGTTCAAGAAACCACTATATACATATACAGATAACTCGCACGCGACAGACACAAAGTACCCGCGGGTCGACATTCCGGCACCAGCGTCGTTTTTTTTCACTTCGCCTCCGCATACGCAGAGAGTGCCAATGTCAGCGGAAAAACTCATTCTCGTAGTAGTAACCTTGTCCCCTGACGCACGAAGGGAGAGCAAAAGAAAAAAAAAGAACGCGTCGGTCTCTCGTATATATGTACGTACTTTTACCGTGCCGCTAATTAGTAATTTCTTTTGTCGACTGCAGTCGAGGAATTTTTTTACGCTTTCTCAAAGTATATATACATATACGTGTGCGTGTGTGTCTCTTTCGTGCTGACGCAAGATAGCTACTGGTCGAAAACGACAGGATGTGAACACGCGGTACAACGCTCCCATGTATTTAGGGGGAAACATGGTAAAATGATCGCGAGAGCAATTAGAATGGAATGTTTTTTTTCGTCCTGGTTGTGTTAGGGGTTTGGGTTCGCGGAAGGAAAAAAAAATGAGCGGAAGAAAAGGTTGTGACTATTATTTTTTTATTTAACAAGTCGAGTAGAATTGTATGAAAAATTAAAGTTGACAATGGAAAAGTTATGAGGCTGTAAATGCTGGTATAACATTCGAGAGGTATTAAAATCTTAACGATAAATACTCTCATTAATGTCTATTTAATTATTAATCCGAAAAGTCATAAAACGTTCAGTTTGTTTATGCTTCCGACCAGGGTAAATTAGACTAAAGTATTTTCTGTGTCGGTTTTCATTAAAATGAACAGAATCATTAAGTTAAAACTTAGATAAGTATGGAATTTTAGATAAAATTTCAAAAGGAATGATTTATTTTCTCGATTTATGCAATATTTATGTATATTTTTCTTATAAAAAAATTGTTTTCCCTCGGTTAGAATACGAAACACACCAAGTGTTATATTCGCAATCCATATTCTTCATTTTGCAGTAGAAAAATGAGGCAATACCTTTTCCGACATTGAAAATTGCCAATAAAACTGATACAATTTTCAATCCTTGAAGCCATCGATTTGTTCAACCTATACAAAGCCACATTTTTTTCCATCTTTCAATCAACCTGCGACCGTCAGTTTTGCTAGAAAGCAAATTTTCCAATAATATCTCACTCGGAAAAACGTTCGCGCACGCGCAATAAACCGAAACGGAAATGAGCATTTATCCTTCGCTCAATAACAAACAATTATTTCGCGCGGCAGGCGTGTATATCCATAACCAATTCTATATACCTATACACCAACGTAATCACATGCGTTCGCCATTCCCCGGTCTAATGAAGTCAAAAGCAAGTTCTTCCGTTTCTCCGTACGTTTTTTCCTTAAAATCGCAAAAAGTCTCTTTACAGGATTTAATTAAAATTCTAAGCCATGGGTTTTTTTAGCTCTCGTCAAGCTTGCACCCATTGTATAATGAATGTTATTATTCTCTTCACAGGAGTGTAATTATTTTCGAAGGTATATATACGAGGGGGAGTTATTACACGCTGTACTGGCACGCGGCACGTTCCATTGTTTCGCTGTTTTAGGAGATTTTGAGAGACGCAGTGGGAGGAGAATGCCGGGGAATTTTTTACAGTAATATTAAAATACAGTGCCGTAGCGCTGCTTTTTTGTAATTGTTGGGTGATGGGAATACTGTGAGTTTATCATCCGCGCGGATTCCCATGCACAGAATTTTGATAAATGCGGATGAAATTCATTAAATGATAATAATAATTTTATAATGAGCTTTTTTCGAGACATTAATTGGCTGCAAATATCACACTTTTTCGTTGAATCTCACCTGATATCAGAAGTAATATTCTGAAGTAATATCTGATTTATAAAAGTTTTTAGAAGATAAAATAATTATCACATAATTTATCGGCTTAACAGTAAATTTGTTATGGGAATTCTCGTATAAGTAAAATATATGATAGTAAAATATATAGCAGCATATTAAACGGTAATTCGTGTAATAAACAGTCACTTCTAATGAATTTTTCACGTGCGATCATCAAATATTAACTTCACTTACACGTCAACAACCCAGTATACCGTCAAACACAACTCATGACCCCATTTCATTTATTTATATTCCTTCCCAAACCTCTCCTACACACCATGTCAGCAAATATTTCTCCAAAATTAAGAATTCAACCATTATACTCCCAACCAATCACTTCCCATCTATATATATATATATATATATATACCACCACCTTTACGCAAAACAAAAGCAGCAGCGACTCTCCTACCACAAACCTCCGTGACACTAGACCGATCTCAATCTCTACCCACACACTAACAGACAGTTCCATCTCTCTCTCTTTCCTCGTTTTTCCGCTCGCGTCGACAACGACGACACACACAGACACATACACTCACATAGTATACTACATATATATACCGTGGGAGCCAG
This sequence comes from Torymus texanus, assembly GCA_036873485.1. NCBI lineage: Eukaryota > Metazoa > Arthropoda > Insecta > Hymenoptera > Torymidae > Torymus > Torymus texanus. The sequence continues at coordinate 14,779 of JAYJLV010011364.1, read as the reverse complement.
CGACCTCAACGGAGCGCGTCGCGCCGGTGCAGCCGCGTTTCGAGGTCGCAACGCCGCTGCAGTCGCGTTGTAACAGTTATATATCGCCCACCTACAGGCCTTACCCGTGCGTGTGTGTATATAGCGGAGGAGATCGCGGGTAATTAGTATATATAGCTTCTCGTGTGTGCCCACGCGACGGTTTAGGCATAGAAACTAGAGTGAGCTGAAGAACGAGGAGGAGGAGGAGTTTGCGAATAATTTTTAGCGCTCGCGGATTTGGGTGGGTTGTGTTTGTAGGTCAAAGAGAGAGAGAGAGAGAAAAGTGGCGCCGGATGTTCGCGAATAGTTCGAATGAACTTTTTAATATTAGAGTTGTAGAGTTCTGAAGCTTTTTTTTTACGGTTGATTTAATAAGTAAATATATATGGATCGCGGATGCAAGTCGCGCTTTTACGCTGTGATATAAATCAATGTTATTCTTTTTTTTTCTTTCCGTTTTTTAAACGACAGGTTGATACCGCAACATCAGTGCAGCAGCCTCTTAATTAAGTCTTCGTAAATAACATGAATCGATAAGATCTTCGGCTGGAAAAATGATTTCACGCCTCGACTGCATCAGAAGTGAATAAATCGAAGCGACAGTGTTTACACTTATCCCCCGCGTGCGCACGATTAGAAAGTCAATCCTATCGAGTGGTAGTAGTAGTATAGTAAGCAGGAGCAGCAGGGACTTGAATGTCGCCTCGTTTGCATTTATTTACGATCGAAAATAACCAAACATAGAATATAGCAGCATATACGCTTTATATAGGAGAATCGAAACGGGGAGGTGTGACATTTCGCACATTCTACTTTTTTTTTGCAAAAAACTGGATCAATTGCGTGGCTTACATGTACCGTGCTGCATCGTACGCGTAGTATATAATTTCCGCGACTATTGCATTTTTTCGTAGTTTGCAAATTTTCGCGAGTAAATTGGTGGAAAAATATAACGTTGGGGTGGGGTAACGAGATTTTTTTCGCACATTCCAGTTTTGTTTTGTGAATTAGATCAATTGTACACGCACGCGTCGGTTATTATTATAGTAAAATAACGACCATGATGCTTTGTAGGAGGTTATATATTGTTCCGAGTTCTCGTTTATATACAATATGATTCACGTGCGTCAGCCTGATCATGTGTTAATTTATGGTAATCAATTTTAATTCATTAGCGAACAAATAATTACAGAGATTCGACATTCCCATAGGCACGCTTATTCATGACCTTTAATGAGATTCGTCATTAACGTCGAACTTCAAATTAATCGTGAAATATTCGAATGTGTCACCTTTCAAAAATGAAAATCCAACTTCATTTTTCGTTTCAATTTAATTAAAAAAAATTATGTATCGCTCATACATGAAGTCATTAACGCGTCCTCCCTAATGACGTTCGACGTGAAATAACTTAAACAAGCGCATACACAACGGCATCACTTTTTCCCTTCGTGAAAAATGACATGTAAAAGCTTCGTAACCAATTTTCGTGCGCGCTCGTATATACATATAAAGATGTGTGGCAGCACTTTTAATTAAGCTAAATTGCTCCGAATGTGGATCAGCACGAGATGTAGACCAAACCATATTATATACCCTCTCACATATATATACGCACACCTTCCCCTCTTCTCTTCACAATATATATACATATATCGACTTTTAATTGACACGCAATGTGTTTTTGTTTATATACCGTTAACCTTTCCCGTACTATTTACACTCTCGTGCAACATTCACCTAATTGCTCTAAAATTCGCAACTTTGTCTCTTACCTCGCTCTCTGCTCCACATAGGTATATAAAACTGCCCCGAATTTATTCTCATCTTGCACAACAATGACTCTACCACCACGTTCACCCACATCCATTTCCTTCCTTCCTTCCGTTCCTATACCCTTGTAACCTAAAAAGCATCCTTGCCAGGCGACGACAACTACGCGCAATCGACCAAGAGCACACAACTTCCTTCGTATACACATCGTATATTGTACTTATGGCACCATGCCAAACTCTCCTTCTGGAAGAAGTAAAAAGAAAAAAAAAAGAGGAGCGCCGTCGTCGTCGGGTGCTAAACCGTAACAGTAGTGCGTAGCTGCGCAATTAAACGGGACAGTCGGTCGTGGCTACGTCTTCTCCGCGAACGCATTGTAGAGCATCGCGATTGTCCGATGAGGTGAAGAAGAGGGGAATGGAAAGAACCGGTTCTCTCTCTCTCTCTCTCTCCCGGGCGTCGCGAATTTCAATTAATGGGATTCGCGCGCGCGCGCACGCGTGGGAGTCACCGGCATGCCGTTGATTTGTGGGCTAACGGGATGTGCACGTATACACGCACGTATACGCGCTGGTATGGTGATGATGATGATGATGAACCTCTCTTTGTGCTTTTTTCGGCCGAGAGGTGAAGTGAAGCAGTATATATAGTGTGAGAGGAAGGATTGTTGTGTAGTCGACACGCGCGATGTTTTCTTCTTCTTCATCCGCAAGCCAATAGAATATTGGGCGTATAGATGAGTCACGGGGCTGAAGGAGACAATACGTACGTGCGATTGACAACAGCGGAATCGTTCTTTTTTTTTTTGGTCACTTGATTGTTTGATTATGAAAATGTGTGCGAGCTTTATCGTGTGTGACTGTGTATATCTTGTAAATGATAGCGAGTGGGCAAATGTTTTGGGGCGATACGCGTGAGTGCTGCAAAGCGGCTGAAAGTTAATCGACTGATACGAGTACGACGTTAGACAATGGCCAATATCACTTTTCGGTTCTATTCATGCGGACATTTGTATGCGAATATTAAGATTTCCTGAGATAATATATTTCGCAAGGAATCTTTTAAATACATGGTAGAAGAAAAAACAAATGGTTTATATATTGTCACGATACTTTAAAGTATTTTTAATGAAGATTCGGAATTTAATTATACAATTGTCTCGAGTTTATAAGGAAACTTACATCCTTCGGGTAAAAATATTTTAATGGTGATGATGGTACAAAAACCTTGACGATCCTGTATAATTGCCGTGCGGGTGAATCATACAAAGAACGTGTAAATAACTCACTTAATAAATTATAGATCTCGAAGAGACAATATATATACATGTCGTCCGAGTCAGATGTATAATTATGTAGTAGTTGCAACAACGCCTACATTATAGTTAACAACATCGTGTAATATCGTTAAGTAATACCGGGAAATACGCGCTGAAATCCTAAAAATAGATATATATTTCCGAAACCCGGACGACAAACCGATACAAAACAACTGAAATCAATCTATATGTAATACCCGATAGCACGAAAACAAGACGCTCATGCGTGGCTATATCTTAGATTACACTAGCAAGCAGTTATCCTGAAAAACAAAACAAGCTCCTTTTTTTCTCATATATCCTCTTATCTCTCACACAAAAAAAGACACACAATACCTCCTGTACGAGAAGTTTCGTTATCACCTACCAAAAAAAAATTTAATTTCGCAACACAAAAGTTCCTCTTCGCGCCCTATATTTCCCACCCGGTCACGAAACTTTGATTCCCTACAGCCACGCCTATTCATCTTCGACGTTTTTCCATTTAAATTGTTGAAGAGGCTGTCGTCGTCGTCGTGCAATCGCTATATACGATGACGTCAACGTGACGCGCGGCTATCGCAAGCGCAAGCGGACGACGATAGCACGCGAGTGTGTGTGTGTGTGTGTGTGTGTGTGTGTGTGTGTGTATATATATGTATATTCCGACCGATATGCACGTGCACACAAGTAATTAGTGCGCAAACGTGCATGTAGACTGGTGTATAAAAGTCAGGAGGATTCGCACACATATATATACACAGACACCACACATCGACCAAAGCAATTACACTCGCACGAGAGTTTTCCATTTCGGAGCAATAAAACCGTAGCGGCAACGCAGAAGCTGATATATTTTTGCAATCGGGTCGGTTGCTACTGCTGCTGCTGCCACACCACTGAGCGCGAGAATCGACGTGGTAATAAAATTATTCTTTCCGCTTTGAGGTTGGCATGCAGGTGTGTATGTATGTACGTTGGGAAAACGAAATGTAAAATGTTTATTGCGTTGGGTTCCGATATACGTTATTTTCCGCTTGAATTTAATAGTTGCGGGAACGCTTTTTATGCGGGGCGTTTCAAAGTTGATTAATTTTTAAAGAGGGTTTTTAACTTCCTTATGCTTTCAGTTTTTCAGATTAAATAGTATAGTTAGTTGAAATATCGAAACGACGTATATATATATATATATAATTATAAATTATCACCGGTAAACGTGAAAACGTAAAAAATAAACTGCAATTAAAAAAAAAAAATATTAAACGCAAGCGCAACTGTGCAGACTTTAACGTATTTTTTAAACTTAATCGTTCCAATTTCTAATCTGCTGCGAATTTTCGAAAAAAAAAAAATATACAGAGACCTTATTAAAATTAACGAGCTTGTTTTCGTTCTCCAACATACGCGCGTGTGCAGTACTCACATGCGCACGCTTAAAAATGCAATTTAATCTGCTGCCCATTACGCAGCGATCTCTCAACCAATGCGTATTATATATACACACACATATCGTAGGGAATCGCGAAAAAAATCCACAGCTCGTCGAATTTCTCCATTGTGAATATGCTAATAATCTCGCCTCGACAATGAACAGCAACAACAGAGCTTCTCAATACACAAAGTTTCTCCTCTCCTATATACCGATAACAACGTTCGTCGCGTGAAATTGAATTCTCTTTTGCCCTCCGATCAAATAATAACGCAAAGCTCATTATTAACAAAAAAAAAGAAGAAGATAGAAGACGCTGGGACAAAAGGAGGGAACTCATGCGCACGCTTTGCGATACTATCCCTCAGCGCGCGCAAATTTTCCCATTGAAAGTGTGCAGCAGCGGCATACGGTGCCAATTAAGGCCGTAGCAGCAGCAGCAGCAACAACGCCTCGCGTCAGCTTATTATCTATGTGTATCGGCGAGGTGCTGCCTCCCATTGTGCCCTCGTATATATATACATGTATAGAGTACATACACACCTATATAGGCGCGCGTGCACCAGTGAGCATTTAATTCTTTTTCCGTGCGAATTGGCTCTGCTGCCGCTACTGACTCCTTCGCGCTTGGCGGATTTGCTGGTATGAGTATATATATAGGCGACTCCTGCTGATGCAGTTGCGCAGCGAGACATCACGTCGCGGTGGTTACAGTGGTTAGTGCGGTTAGTCGTCTAGTATAGGCGAGCAGAGTGAGTTGTTCGGTTGACGTCTCGATAGTTGGTGGGAATTATTGCGACGTGGAGATATGTTTATTGCTATAGTTTATTGACAATGGAGAAAAATTAGGAAAAAAAACGTTTACATTCAGCTAATTAGGATTTTTCGTTAGTTTATTGGCGGCTAAAGAATCGTATAACGACGGTGAAATATATCTAGCACTGCAATTAATTACTGAAAAGAGGTAGACTAACAATGTAATTTTTTTGCCATAATATGGCGTCATCGGTGATTCCGTTCACACAATGCAAATCCACGAGTGCGTTCGCACAGTCTCTTTGAAATTCAAAGATCAGGAAAACTGACAATTACTCTAAAAAAAACTACTGGTTGCGCAATTACTTCCTATTCTGCGAATAATCGCATAGACGTTCAGGAATTGCAAAACACTTTTTTCTGGCTGTATAATGATGCTATGGATGTGATCAGAGCATTCCTAAAAATAACAATGCAGTGGTACAAACAGTGCCATGCCTGTCTATTACCATAAAACACACATAAAAGTGTAAAAAGCATTCTCGATTATGAAACATGCGATCTAAACTGTTTCACTTCAGTTTGCATGCATATGTGTCGTTATTGATTTTCGATTGCAACTGAATACTACATAGTTCGTATGACGTCTCCACACAGTCTATAAGTACGTTGTCAATAACGATGATAATCATACATGTCTCAATGTACCAGATATCACGTGTGCACCCTCCGATATATCACACAAACTTAGCAAACACACTAAGTTATAGCAAAACATTATACGACTGACGTTATTTTTACCTATTGTCCACGTGCCAACTAATTTACTCCTACGCCATTAATAGACTTAACGTCCAACCAATTACCAGGCGTGCGCGCATTTCTCAAAATTACTGCTCTCGTAGGCACCGTACCATCCCATTTCCTTTCTCTCTCGAGCAATAAAACGTCCGCGCCTTGCACAAAAGCGCGCCAATAAAGCTTCAATCACCTCTCACTGGGACAGAACCTCGACACATGCGCACATGTGTATGCACGCCACGCCACATCCCAACCAGGTCGACTTTGCATAAAGGCGTATCTCTCTCTCTCTCTCTTTCTCTCCCTCTTCCTCTCTTCGCCCCTCTTCCCTACCGAGTTCAACAACCAACTCGCTTAACCGGAGAAGAAGGAGGGAAAAAAACTAGAACTCCTTCCACATATACACTGCGAGTAACAAAAGGAACAAAGCGACGTGGTAAGCGAGTGCAATAACTTCTTCGGAGGATTCCAATGTGGGAATGAGAAATCACGTCTATATGGTGATGTATGAGGTTGACGTCGTTTTCGTTGTGGACGATGGAAGCCGACACCCGCGACGACAGGAGTAACCCTATGCCGAGGACGTGCATCTCACGCACATACTGTAAGACGAGAGTACGCGCATTTTTCTTCCTCTCCGTATGTAGACATGACATAAGTGTGTATATAGCAGCAGCATAGGTATATACATGAATATATACCTAGCGGTAGCGCTGTACGCTCGTGTACGAGAGAGCGAACAAGCTGGAATCTTATTATATTTATGGGAACGCGTCGGGGGATCGGCGCACAGTCGAGTGTGAACTTTGTACCGAGGACGTGCAAGAAGCCTGTACGCGCGTTGAATTTACACGTTCCAAGGAGTTGATTAAAGCTGACACTACAGATGCGGCGGCGGGTGCGTTTTTATTTTGAAAAATATATATTTTTTGTGGTAGCAGGGTTTCTGAGCTGTGAGGTGGGTGTAGTAGTGGTATGTGGGAAGTGAAAGGTTTTACCAAGGGATAATCAAAATGGCGAGGTTAATAAGTGTGATAACTGTAGTAACGTTCGATTCGCCATTTTGAATTCGTTAATTATAGCACGTGGTGTGCCAGCAATCATTCACTCGATGTGTGAAGGTATGATCATATACCTTCTCTTTCTTTTCATTGCATTTTATTCGGATCTTTCCATTTGATTTTATTACTTTTGCACCGCGCAGCGATTGTTCGATATATAGGTTACTTTCACATTCTTATAAGGGCTTTCGGGTGTTCAAAACAACTATATGCCCATTAGACGGCTACTGGACATGTCTGACATTGATTGATTTTACCTCGTAATGAACCATTGTGTTGAATGCATCTCTCGTTAAACATTAATTAATACCTGTATGGGAGTGCGTCAAGCATCACTCACTTGAAGATTAATGTATCAGACCCGATCTATTAAAAATTGTAATTCCACGTCAGGTTAATGATGTAATGCATCTCGCGATGTTCATCCTTAAAAATACAATTAGACCAATGTATGCGCGTTTTTCACTCATTGGAATGATCATGTCTAGTTTTTTTTCAGACATGCTATTCGATATAAATATTCATGAGAGGTTGAAAAACTAGACAATGATTTATAACAATTAAATATTGAGTGTCGAAAATAGAGAAGACAACGTATACAACTTTCCAGTCACGTTGGATACAGTTATTGACCTCAGTAGACTTATATGCCACACGCGTGCTTAGATTTATTTCCATCACAGAAGATTACAATCCAACAAAATTACTTCTAAAAGCTAATTTGGGCCAAACCCTAATCCGCTTGAAAAAAAAAAAATTATACTATCTCTATCTTTCGCAACAACACATTGATCTATTTCACTCGCTGCACTCGAGGTAATATATATATATATATATATATATATATATATATATATATATATAACGACACTCCACGCTCATTTCGCCAAACCATTGTCATGTACGCAACCGGTCGACATAAAAGACCAATCTAGATTTCCGTCGAATCCGTCGTTCCCAAGGCTTATATACCTAGAGAACCAACTCATCGCCAACACCTCATGGTTTCTCAGCTTATTTCTCAACAACACACAATCGGCTCGAAAAACCGGAACACGTCACAAATCATCAGCGCAGCTGTCGTTACGTGAAAAATTCACATCAGATTAAGCGAGACCGCACGTCTTGCAAAAGCATCTTTGCGAAATTGAATTATGAAACACTATTCGCGATCTCTCCTAGTCTTGCGCGTGACAATACGCTCATTACGTTGGTGGCCAGGTGCGTAATCTAATGAATTTTCAATAAGGCGTGTCGTTACGGGGGCTATAATCAATGACGAGCGAATCGTCCGAAACGCGCGTTCAGTGACTTGCAGTGCTTGATGCTGCGTGGCGTAGATAAGATAATAGAGTGCAGAGTGGTAACCGTCTATAGTAGTTTTTTTTTTGCGTAAGTGCATATTATCGAGGAAAGTGTTCGATTATGATGAAATCTTTCGTTTATCGAAGGAGTATATACAGATGGAGAAATAGATAAAATTGGAATTATTTTTTGCTACGGGATTAGTTCTCCGATGGTTTCCATTGGAAAGATTTTAGAAGGTGCAGTGGTACGATTTAGATTTTTTTCAAGAAATACGCCAAGTTGATAGGATCTTTCGACCCAGATTTCGGATGACGATTTAATTTTGCTCTATTCGAGTTATTATTGCGGCTACATTTGCCATCTTCTGGATTAGCCGACAGCGACCTTAATAAGATTTTATCTGAAACGAGGGGAAATGGCGAATGATCAGTATGGAACACTTTCCTCCTAACATTGTTTTCTCTTGGTTCAGCTGATTGCTGGAAACTAAATCATATTGCGCGTTATAAATAGACCAAACGTACGTAGATATTAACTAAATTGTGTTCCATAACGAAGTAGAAACAAGCGAGTTCTCACCAAACAATTTGCCAACAGAATATTATAAAAAATTATAATTCGAACAAAAGCCATTTATCAGCAGTTTATAATACTTTTACTCGTAAATATAAAAGCCTTTAGTAATTTATAACCATGTTTCGGTAAACATTTACTCATTACACGTATACCATCCATCTAAACCTTCTTTTTCTTCTTTTCTGTTACAGGTGAGTGTTCTCCAGTCATTTTTACGAGCCGCGTGAAATCGACCCGAAAAGCGCAGCGAGTTCGTAGCAACTACTTTTCTCTCTCTTTCTTTACTACCAATAAACATGATAGCCTGAAATAATTAACCACAGCTTATATGTACATACCGACAAAGTACATGCATTTCTCGATATGCAAATCTACCCATCGACGCCTCGTAAATTAAAAAATACCCGCGATCGCGTTCGATCATAAAAAAAAACTATATCTATAGAAAAACCAGCCTACATAACTGCGAAAGTCAACAGGTATCGTCGCTTTCACCCATAACCAAAGTGCATCTTCGCAGGGTTACGCCATTATATACATCGCAGCAATAAAGTGACACACAACCACAGCGCTTATAATTAGGCGGCCCGAATTAGAAGGAAGAAGCTACGCCGTGCAATCGTTATCTTAGTCTGACCGCTAATAACCCCGACGTGGAAAGCTACGAGATATACCCAATACCATCTGTCGGAAAATATCTGAGCCGATGGATATTATATTAGTATGCTTTCTCTTTCGTTGTGAATATAACGAGCGGCTTTTTCGTTGTTATTAAATTGACGATGAGAAGAAGAGGGGGGGGGGGGGGTATGAAGGGGGCGAGTTACGGTTGGTAGAAGCTTAATCGAATCGTCGAGGCGGATTCAATTTTAAGTCCATTAATCACGCGAAGTCAACCATGTGAAGATACTGTGATGGCGTTCGCTCTGAAATTGGAAATGCGCGTATATATACGCTCGCGACTCGTGATTTATCGTTCGATAGAGACGAAGTGAAAACTTTTTATCTCCTAGTTTGAGCTAAAATTTTATATTTTACTATCTCCTTATGCATTTATAATAAATTAAACGCGTATATGCAGTCTCGTCTACGAAAAAAAACAAAATTCGTTTTACGATGCACATAAACGCTATCCGCGTAAAAGTAAAATACTCTTACTGCACCCAAAAACGACGTTTTCACCTCGTGTTATCACCCATACGCGTGCATAATATATAAAACTGAACCTCAACGCGCTTTTAAACGACAATTTATCCCCACAGGATTATATAAAAGCAGCTATATACACACCCGCATATATACTTAACACTCGATAAACAGCAACGATAATTTACCCCAACTCTGCGTGCGGTGCGAAAATTTATTTCGTCCTAGTGAAAAATTATCGCACATATATATACACACTAGGCAGCACTTGGCGAGCGATTAATCTCTCACGGTGCATCACGCGTCCCAAGTCTACACGCGGGATTATTAGAATTCCCAGTTGGCAAAGTGCCTCATACTCGCGTCTAAACTGCATCCAGCCGCCGGCGCCTCAGTCGTTGCGCGCATACAAGCTTATATGTGTGTTTATTAATAAAGTGAACTCTGCCGGGTTAACCTGCGGGTGAGATAAGTCTCGGTATTATATAAACGGCATTACGGTTTGATATATATACACGTAATGTTATAGTAAGGTCTTATCGGTAGTAAGACTGTAAGAGTAGGTGGTGTCGAGTAAAAAATATAATTCAATTATGCGTGGACGCGTGATGTAATGTATAAATATGTTAGCTTAACGTATACGTGCGTCTGTATATAACATAACCTTTCGCGGGCGTTCAAGTCATCGATTAGATATTGCACATTGGAGGACGGTTTTATACGTCCTATGATGTAACGGTGCTTTTTGATATGTTTTATTGTGCGACAATATATAGAAAACTATATATATTTACTGCACAACGTTAAACTAACTGTAAATATAGAGAAGGATTTATTAATTTATTTCATCCATACTAATAAAGCCATAAAGGTTTCGAAATGATAAACGTGTCGACTAAACGCCATTAGTCAAGTCGTTCCATTTTTAGAAGAAATTTAACGCTCGCAATATCGATTTTGCATAAAGTTAACGAGAAATTGAAATGCAGATTGAATTGCCGCGATTCCCAAAACGAAAGTCAGGAGATCCGATATAATTTTTCTCTCGAACCGCGAACATTATAGAAAATTGCCTTCATTAATACACCAAGTCTCCTTTTACAAACAAATATCTCAGAACCATCAGTCTTAATACCGCTAAATATTCTCTCGCAAAAATATACCCACCCAACGGTGAAATTAGCATAATAAATTATGACTCGAGATAAAGGCGCGTCCATTCCCGGTCAATCAATCAACAGCAGCAATTTGCCTTTCCCTCCTTAAAAAAGAAAACGAAATACTTGTCTCCCCATTCCGCACAATTCTTATACTACCAATTCAAACCTGCAATGATGCGATGCAAGAGCCGTATCCCATTCTCAAACCACCGCTTACGTAACCACGCGTATGTGTCGACGGCGCTTATACTTGGCTACCTCTCTTTCTTTCTCTCTCCTCTTCGTCTTTCATTCCATACACGACCAAACCTATACATACATACACACCGGGCGCATTATTTTCTCTCTACACTGCACTGCGCGTGCTCTGTCAGCATCACGGAAGATTAATTAGGCGAGATAAGGAAGCTGTGCGTGCGCGACGGGAAAATTCCCGTCAATAGAGACGCGCCAATAATTAACGGCGCGTTCGACTATACGTCGTCTCTCTGTTTGTAATTGACGTGTATACGCGCCCACGTCGTATCGAAATATTTCGGAGGCGGTGACGCTATATACGTGTAATTGAGAGAGCAGCGATTATTTCTATACAGGAAGAACGTGCACGGCTTTGAGAGGCTACCGCTCATTATCCACGCGTGCGTTCGTGTGGTTATTACGGGTCGTTTAATGAACGTCTAATTTCTTCGATCTGCTACGCCACCGTCGAACTTTGGCTTTTAAGGCAATGGACTGACGCTAAAAAGAGAGAAAGATATGGGGTTTCTCCTTTTTGTATGGAAGACACGGTCGAGGTTTTCCTGATCGCACACCGCAGTTGTGTTTTTTTTTCACTGTGGGAAATTACAGCAGTCGGAGGATCGCTGCCTATACAAGGCGTGATTGATTTTAAGATTAACAAATGTCGAAGTGGTGGTTTTATAAGTTTGTCGGTTTTCTACATCGATGCGGATTTTCAGTCGAGAATATGACATTAAGCTCAACTCTTCCGATTGGTTACGTAAAATAGAAAGTTAATTACGGGTATAGCCAGACGATAATTTATTATGCGCTTAATTACATGTATATCTAATGTCAATTATTCGTTTTACCTATACAGTCATTACACTTAATTCGATGCGTTTAAATTCAACTTTATCCTGTTCTGCAGTATATAAAGATCAATTCAATCGTTCACTCAAACTATATCTTACACATTTCGGGTGTAAATAAGACTAATGTTCGCGCTTTGAAAATGATAATTGCTTGTGGAAAGTCAAACCCAAAGAAAGTACATACAGGTATTGCCTTATGTTAATCGACTTTCTAACAGAAAACACTTTTTTTTATCTCGATAGACAAATTTAAACAGCGTGCGTATATACAAGCTCATTAATTTTTCTTTTCAACACCATCATATATAACAGATCTTCTCACTTCTATACGCGTCATGGTGGCCTAACATTCATCGTTAAATAATTTGACCGAGACGAGTTCGTATTACTTATACAGATTCCTATACGCGTAAAAAGCAATCACAACGATCGCATTCAGTCCTACTGCCAAGGATGCGAGTATAACGAGTAACGTACTAGTAGTATTCTCTGCGACCACAGTCGACTGCATTCTAACGAACGCTAAGTTTATTTATCCGATATGACTATGTTTGTAGTCATTGTTTGCAAATGTTTGAGAATGCATCCAAGGCTACGGCGCCTCGTAAAAAAAAAACGCAACGCGCGTTAATTAATCATAAGACGTTATACAGTTATTGCAGCTGTAAATTTCAGGGGCAATCTGAAAAATTATTCTGCTGCAGCGCTAATGAGTTGCTTAATTGGTTTGAAATCTAAAATTTATAGCGGTTGTAGTATTAGATGCTGTTGCTGTTGCTCGATAAAAAAAAGTTATTTAATACACACACATATATATACCATTGATTTATGGCTCTAACAGCACAATGCTCTATTTATTAATCAACTTTCAATTATTATCAATTTACCACAGTTTAATCGGAGTTTAGCGCAAAACGCTTGTATAGTTGCGCTTATCAGTAATGCAAAAAACGAAAAAAAAAAAAACAACCCACACACATATACCTTATCCTCTATCAACGATAATCTCGCCGCGCAGCTAAAATTAGATTCTTACGCGATATACTGTATATCCACTTCATATATTCCAAAACAATCGTTCGGCAAGCAATTACAACTCACTTTCACATCTAACCTTCATTTTCTGCAACAACACACACACAATCCTCACTATACTGCATCGTTTCCCTCTTCTTCTTATATATACATATACCAACCCAAAAATCCCCTGTAAAATCTCTCGACTCACCCAGGAACTTCTCAAGAGTGTCGCGTACTTAAACTTTCTCCTCTAAATCTGCCACGCTGCATCTTAGAAGTGCGAGTACTGTGCAGCAGCAGCATCTTTAAGAAAGAGACAGAAGAGGACAACGACCACGTGGCATGCGCGATTTACCGTATTGTGTTGTGATGGCTCTACGAGAAGACGACGTTTTACGAGCGGATAAAGCCGGGCGAACGCTTTTACGAGGAAGAGAAGTAATAGGCCCCGAGAGAGAGAGAAAGAGAAGTGCAGCGTCTCCGGATTAACGGCAGTTATATTGACAGAAGCTAGGACGAGAGAGGAATGGGGCTACCTGTACGCGCATAGGTCGTGTTCACGGAATTTTTGCCTACTGCATTCGTATAGAAGTGGAATAGGGTAGTCGAAAGGATTTAAGAGAAATTTCGAAATTTTATTTATGACATTTATTAGTTTATGAGGGATAATTTTCTCTAATTTAGAAAATGAAGATTTCAAGGGCTTCTTTTTTCGAACTACTATAGATTCCTGTTGCAAATGGCGTTGAAATTTAGAGAGATGGAATGAAACAAATTCGTACCGCGCGGTATGCATCAGACGGATAACAAAAGCAAGCATGAAATTTTCAACAAAACGAGATACGAGCTACCACGTGACCAGTAAGGTGTGACGTGAAACTTTTGTACGAAGGAAACTGTACGGTACGTTATGTATTGTTTCAGAGCGAATTCGAATAATAAATCATTTGGTTTCTCTTTTTACACTAAACTTCGTGATAAACAAAACTAAAAAGTTTATTAATTAATTTTATAATGTAAACGATTAATCAAAATTACTTGAAAATATGATTGTAACTTGTCAACTATTCGAGAGACGATAATTCATGGTTTTATATTGAAAAAAATTTGCCTATTGTTCTATTCAATTGTCACTCATATAATTTTTTCTTAACAAGTCCATTATTATAAATGACTAGATAATGTAATAATAATATGAAGATCATTTATCGTTGATTCACGCCGCCGTGGAATAAGAAGTAATTTTAACAATGCATAACGCAGAACGATTGTTTTAAACTTTTTTTTTTTCCCAACCGGAAAATCTCTAGCTGTTTCTATGCCAGCGAGTTTTATAT